>PVIR01019513.1:0-31855 GCA_004026965.1 Petromus typicus
AAAAAAAAAAGTATGGTGGTCAAGGAAGGTATAGTTGAGAAGGAAACATTTCTCAAGCTCAGCTTAAATAAAGGTACAAAGAAGATGAAAAAGCCACATGGAACTCTGGGAAAACACTGCTTCAGACAGAAAGAAGGCCAAGGGTAGAGACAAGACATGGAAATGTGGCTAATGACAAAGTTATGTGGAGCTCTATATGGTTTCAGTGAAGCAAGAAAGGCCAAGCACAAGAAATATCCAAGGACCAGGCTTGAAGTCATTGTGGACACCTTGACTTTTAATTGGAAGGATCACAGAAACTAGACAGGGTGTTAAATGAGGAGTGGCACAAGCTGAGTGAAGAAGAATTTTGTTTGAGGGCTACCCTTGTGGTATGGTAGGAAGTATGCTGCCCCTGCAGTCTACAGCTCAACTTGAGGTTGGCCCCAAAACCAGTCCTTTGAAAGCTTAAGTGCCCAATGAGTCCCTTGTATCCTGCGTAAATGTTATGTCTCTAAAATCCAACCAGAAATGGAAAGTACACAGTTATAGCATGAGAGAATGGGGAATAAAAGCTGGCAGATCAATTCCATAACACAAAGAATGTGTTCTAGATGTTTCTGAGGAATAAGAAGTCTAAAAAAGAACAAGAAAAGGTAAAGAAAAAAATAAAAACCCTCATCCCTCCAGCCTTGGAAACCATCATTCCACTTTCGGTCTCCATGAATCTGACTATTCTGGTTACTTTGAATAAGTGGAATCATATGGTATCTGCCCTTCTGTGATTGGCTGTCATTCACTTTCCTTTTAGCTAGGACAAAATACCTGATACCTACAACTCACAGGAGTTTATTGGGCTTAGGTTTCAAAAGTTTCTGTCCATGTTTGTTCCCTTTACACAGAAATGGCCTGGTGAAAGGAAGAGTTTATTGGATGAAATCAGCTCATGTCATGACAGCCAGGAAGTGAAGAGAGAAGTGAGGAGATGGGGAGGAAGATAAGTACTTGTGGATCACGCCCTGACTCGCATGCTCTGGCCGAGCCCTGTCTCCTATCAGTAAGTCAGCTGCTGTGATTCCTCAGTCCATCCTTCTCTGAATGCCCTGCATCTGAGGGCCTGAGGCCTTTGAGGCCATTCTTGATACAAACTATCACACTGGCTTACTTTACTTAATATCTTCATTGTTTTCCCATGTTGGAGCATGTATCAAAATTTCACTCCATAAGGCTGGAGTTAGTCCAGAGACCTGAGCTCTGTTGAAGTCTGCTCCTTCAGATCAGGATCACCATCTTGGACTTTTCTTATTTGTTTGAATTGCCATAGTTCCCTCGGACTATGATTTTAGAGAAGACCCTGAAGGTAGAAAGATTGTTAGAATTAGGGAAAAGGGGGAGTGTTGTTTTTTGGTTTTTTTTCCTACTCTGAAAAGAAGACGTTTAGTGGCCCTCAGTTTAAGTTTAGATCTAAAGAGAGGTATTCAAGAACACCATCTCCTGATGGATTCTGTTTCTTTTTGGAGCATAAGGGGGAAGTTACTCTACAAAGAAAGCATGAGCTGAGTAGACACACTCATACCCTGAGGCAGTCTGTTGGAATTGGCTACCAGTTTATTTTGAGCTTTACTGTATAAGGTCATAACTAGTAAGGTCATTCTGAAAGAATGAGACCTTAGACTATAGAGTTGTTTTAAGATTAGGCATAGGTCTGTGTCTAACGATTTATTGCTTATTTGCTCCTTACGATGGAGCTCTGTTTTATTGTGTTATTTTAACACTTGTCTCAAGAGGACATTGTGGTATACAGTAAACACGCCGGGAAGTTATTTGATGTCAGTAATACAGAGGTAGCTCTCTCCTTTCTCCCATGAGCCTTTGGAACAAAGCAGTTTCTTGACAACCCCAATTAAACTTGAGTCACACTGAGATGAGAGAGATAAAATGAAAATCACACAAAGAAAAAAGAACAGGTACAATTCATGATTTTCTCTGAGAAAAAGGAATAGGTGGCTGCTGGCCACTGTGGTGACAGTTCCCATCCTTTACAGACTCTCCAGAAGAAGATGTGACTATTCCCTATTACCTGACCTCTCTGTGTGCTGTTACCTATCCAGGACCTAAAAAGTAAAAACTAAATGTGTATCTGGTACTGTTACAGAGAAAGAAAGTTCTAAACCTCAAGGCAAACATATAAGATCAAAACTCAGGGTGAACATTTAAATTTCAAAAATGTATTATATAAGTGGTACAGGTGTTATTAATCCCCTTCAAATAGTACCACTTGTTTTGAATACACTTGTTTCCTCATTCTTGTGCTTTCCAAAGCAGCTTTGGAAGTGTTTTTTCATAGCTTTTGTTAGGCTGTCATGGGTGCCTCGATGTCCTGAATTAGAAATATTTAACTTTCATGGTCATTTTGACTTTGAGGAAGGTCCGGAAGTCCATGATACCAGACCCACTCAATGAGGAAACTCTAATTTTTCAGGAGCCATTTTTTTTTTTTTGGTAGAGTAGCAGCAGTATTTATCGTATTTCAGATCACATTTCATAAAGACACGCATGAAATCAGACTTTTAGAATTGTTTCAGAAAGGGACAAGAATTATAAAATAAGTCTTTGAATCAAGAAGGAAAGTGTTGGGAGGATTAATGTCAATATGTTCCTTACTATAGTAAGTTTTAAATATTCATTGTGTGTGTTGATCACACTTCATACAATAAAAATGCACTGACAACTTAAAACCACTGAAGAGCTTTTTATTATCAGGTACAACATTTAGGCGCTACAGATTTGGTCAAGACTTGATAGAACACTTTTAACCTAACAATAGCCAGTTATAGTGCCATGAACTGCTTTTTGTAGGAAGGATAATTTTTATGAACAACTCTGAAAGTTCAAATGTTTCAGACTACTAAGTAAAAATGTATTATCCTTGCTGTCTAGATAGAAACATAAGATAAAAGTAATGAAAGTAATGGATCCTTTTCTTTTCTTTTTTACAACTATAGCAGGAAAGGGCTGGATAAGAAGGATGCACGAGTATCTTACAGAATTTAAGAAAAAGTTGAACAACTGAGTCTTAGACAAGACAGGAACTACCGTTCTCATCCCAAACCTTCATAGACATTCACCATGATGGTCCTATGACCAAGAAGACTTAGCTCCGAGTTATAGAAGCTCTCAGTTGAAGAGACCAACACAAATAGATTGCCATCCTTAAATCCTGCATTCCAAGTTGAGAAAATGTGATTGAACAGTTTTGGATCAGGAATCAACTCTGAGCTACTCCTAACATTTCTAGGTCCTGGATCAAAAATGCCATTATAGACTCTCACACCAAATATATAAATGATAATAATTGCAAACCAAGATAATAAGATGTCAAAATAAAATACCCTTTAATTTTGACAGATATACTTTCTAGCAGCTGGGGAGTACATTTTAAAACTTAGAATTCTTGAATTACAAAATATTGTAGGCCCAAAAGTAGTGACCTTAGCTGGGTATCCATCTGTTGCCTTTCCTTTCCTTGGCTGATGAGTACCCACTCTATATTACGTAATTCTGAATACAGAAGCTCTATCAGCACTTGGCCCTTTTTATCACTTGAACCTAAGGCTACAAGTCTCGAGTGGGTCCTAGATCTGGGCCAGAGGATATTCAGGCATGAATTCTGGGACTTTTATTTTCAAAAAAGTCAACATAAAGGATAAACTTTGGGTAGGATGAATTTTAATAGTGGAAAACAGCATGATACCAGGCATAGGTTTTTCTCACCTAGGTATCAAATTGTGACACTGGCCACAGCATCAAGAAAAACTATCACTCTGGTTCTGGTTACTTTGGATAAATGTATCTCGGTTACAAGACTAGTTAAAATATAGCAAGGGATGGGGGAGGAATCTTAAATAACTTAACAATGCAATGAATCAAAAATAAAAAAATTATCTAGGAACTTTCTAGGAAAGGGGAGTGTGGAAGCAGGAAGAGAATGGTCTCAATAACACTGAACTCCAAGCAACATATCTTATTTTTCAATAGCTTATTCTTCAAAAAATATCAACAAAGTCTTCACTTCTAAAGGTCAAGTAGATCATCAGTACTAATTTTGTGACTTTGTTCTACACATTTCTATTTCTTCCTAGGAACAAAAAACATAACACCTGAACCTGATTGGGTTAAAAGTTAAATAATATTTTATTCTATTGCTCTTGTCTCTTGAGTTTCTTAATACCTATATCTATGTACAACAATGATCTTCAGGATCCTACATGACTGACGCTCTTTGTGAAGTTCAAATTTCCTATTTACTAACCTCCAATTATTGATCTGCTGAAATTAAGGACTATAACATCAACAAAATGAAAAAAATGACATCAGAATAGATCCCTCTAGGAGCAGTGTTAATTTCTCCAACTCTAAGAACAGAAAGCAAAGTATAATTTGTGTACAAGTATTCTGAAAATGGTTTAAATATGATGCATAGGAAATCTTCTCAAGTTAATCGTATGCATTTTGTTTTCTCACTGTCTAAAGAATAATGTCCAAATTCATTGCAAATTTTCTTTCTGGTCTTCTTGGTTCTTTCAAGTTTCCCACATACACAGCATTATTCTTTCTATGGTTCTATTTTAATTGTACCTCTGCTCTCGTTCTAGAATTTCTGATGAGACTTCATAATCATTCTCTGTTATTCGGGAGTTAGAATGAGAATGAGCTCTTAGATACCAGAGCTCTGGGTTGAGCATGGGTTTTCCCACAGTATGCCATGTGAATGCAAGCAAATGACTTAACCTGTCCAGTCTCCAGTTCCTTCACTTGTAAAGTGAGAATCCATGGGGTTGCAGTAGAGATTAGTTAAATTAAAAGTAAAGGCTTACTGTAAGTCCTGCCAAGTGTTAAACCTTCCATGGGCAATTCAAGTATGCCCTTAGGATGTGCTCGTAGGATTCGTGCTTCTGCCCTACCCCAGGGTCTCGACTTTTCCTGTAGCTGGGCTTATGATTTAGGTTTCAGAACTACTCAACCACTTAGAACTTTATGTATCTTCTGTGTAAGATAGACTGCCACTTGCCTTTAAAGAACTAAGCACAGACTTTTAGTTTTCTCTCCTCACCTTCCTTTTTAAATTTTCAAATTTTACTTTTTATTTTTGCCTTTTCCAATCCCTCCATATTTAGTAATATTATGATTAATCTTTAGATATTTAATTAATGTAAGGGAACCTACTAAGGAATACTGGAAATGAGACAATAAATACTACTTTCAGTATACATATTTTGTCTGCATCACTCAATTTCTGAGTATAATGAGAAAGGAAATAGTTATTGCTAACAATTCATCTATATACTCAAACATGTAAGATCACAAGTGTTCTGTCACCCTTCTTTTGTATAAATCAAGATTACAGCTTTGAAACATCTTCGGTTTTATATGATGGAAAAATTCTTCTACATGATGATGTGATTTCGTCTCCTGGCTGGAGACGGCAAGTTGTCAAGGAGCCTATAGATGTTTCAGAATGCTTTATCATGTGGTCAACTTTGAAGACAATCATTTTTCTATTGCTGATGTCCAACAATAATGTTCAACTTAGAGTAGGTATTCATTAAGTATTTGTCAAGTTCACATCCACCTGCATGTTCATTTTACAGCTGTCTGCAGCCATGTACTGAGCAGGATGACATCTTTGATCTTGTCACCTGTCTGCCTTTGCAGGTCCCCAGCAGGAGCAGCAATTCAGGGAGCCTGGGCTCAGGAGGATCACATGGCTGCAACCACCTGTCCAGTGCTGGGGTGGGTTATTTTCTGGTTTTTAACTGCCAAGGAGTGTTCAGTAGGGTTCATTGGTGATGATAATGGGAAAGACTAAGAGTTAGGGTGAGATGCAAAAAGAGTAAAAACACATGGGTAAGACAGGATGCTGTCTCTATAGTGTCTTCATTCCAGCCTTGTATCTTCTATCTCTGTGTCACCAGATCCACTGAGTAACCAAGGCTGTGATGTCAGAAAACACACAATGTGTAGCTTGCTGGGGCCAAGGATGTTTGAAAAATCTTTTACTTCATTCTTGCTAAGAAAATCATGCAATATGAGAACTACTTTCTGCAGGCTGGAATGTTACCTGGGTCTCCCCCTGTAGTGGCTTTTAAATATTTTTGCTTATGTTCCTTTGCTTCAATTAAATGTCTAAAGATTAGTAGTAAAATTACTAAATATGGAGGGGATGGGAAAGGCAAAAATAAAGTAAAATATTAAAACTGAAAAGGAAGATGAAGAGGAGAAAAAAGTAAGATTTTTTTGTTCGTTAGGAACAAAAGAATAGATAATTAGATCAAAATAACACAAAAGGATACAGAAAAACAGAAAAAGGGTTCTGAAGAATTACATCCTCATGCATTTTAAAGTTGATTCTAATTGTTTTACCATAAGTTAAATAGCAGCAATGGATGCAATATTCAGTGCATTTAAAATACTGATATTTAAAAATGTATCATACTTCAAAACATCCAAAGGAATCCAAATATTCCATAACTAAGAAATTTGACAATAATTTTCCCTGACCTCATATTTCTAGTTCACATCATGTGCCTCAACCATTTTATATTTCTATGTGACTCCAAGGAATCCCATCCTCTTTTTTCTCTCTTCTCTTTGCTTCTCTTCTTCCTCCAGCTCATCCCACTAAATAGAGCTGCCACCTATGCTCATTCTCAGTCTGGTAACTTGGAAGTCATCCTCTCCACTCATCCCATCCATTATCAAGCCCTTCCTCTCTCTGCTTCTTGTATCAAGTCAAATCCATGCATGCCTGACCAGCACCCCAGAGGGCTTTTGGAACGCTAGAGAGGAACTTGTCAGAGCTGAGGCCCAGGGAGATTGTGTAAGGACAAAAGCTGCAGAGGCTTCTATTTCTTTTAGAAGACACCCTAATTGAAATGTCATGAGCCCAGCGCTAAGCCAGCCTAAACTCCTGCTCAGAACAGAACCAAGATACTTTCTTCCAAGTCCTTCAAAATGATGTTTTACTTTTTAAATTGATGCCAAATCAGTTTTCTTTGAATAAATAAGCCATAACTTCCTCATTTTCTATAAATTTCTAGAATGGTATAGTTACTGCAGAAGAAAATTATGTCATTAAGTTTTAAGATATTTACCCAATAAATATTTGTTAAACCAATAATACTGAATACTTCTCAAACAAATGAAGGAATATGTAACCTGCAAAGTATAGTACAGATGTTCTTTGTTCAGATCAGCACATAATGGGAGTAATGATCACTTTAAGACTACTTTGCCTTACAAAGCCCAGCATTAAATTATCATTTACATCAATACCCATATTTACATATATATGGGGTACACTATGATAGTTTCATATATGTATACAATATACAATGATCAAATCTGCTAATCAATATTTCCATCTCCTATTTTTTAAAAATCATTTCTATATGTGTTAAACCAAGTAAGTTTCAAAAATCTGAAGATGATAGTGTTTGGGGAGCTCTAGCAAATTGCATGTCAGGGGAAAATGCAGCTATGTGTCTTCAGAAAGTAAACACATTGAGCAGCCAACCAAACTCAAACCAGTAAGAGATATGAGGTGATGGACTGTGTTAAAGGGAACACTGAGGCCATAACTCAATCAAAAAAACATGGATTTTACGCTAGGTCTAAGTTCTTTGGGTTTTTTTCCCTAAAATATGCATCTTTATTCTCTTTGGCATCACCAAATATAGATTCTAAAGGAGAAGTTAAAAGGTATTCAGATTTTGTATCCTAATATCAGAAAAAATATTTTAAATTTACTAGTGCAGGCTGGCCTTGAACTTATGATCTTCCTGGCTCAGCCTTCCAAGTGCTGAGATTACAGGCCTGTGATCACTGTACTTAGGTTAAATTTGGATTTGAGTCTTCAAAGTCACATCATTTTTACTTTGCAACATCCTTCAATGGTTTTATTATTATTTTTTTCATAAAATGATAACATTTTTGCACTTGGCTGGAATGGAATAAACTTAATTCAACAAAACTCATTTAATACATATTTATTATTTGCCAAGCACCAGACAAGTTTCAAAGCACTGGTATTAGACAAACACATGAACAGAAGTGCAAGACACACAACCTCTTCTCTCAAATAATTTTGTATAAAAAATTCTTAGCAAGGCTTGCTGTATAAGGTAAATATAAATTAGAGGAAGATGATAAGTAGATTTAATTTATTGAACATTTATTAAATATATCTTGTGCTATTTCATGTCTTTATTCTTATTGGTCTTTAGAATAATTCTATGACACTGGGACTGTGTGAAATCTGACATTTAAAGAAGTCAAATCCAATATTACAGCTAGTGAGTGGCAGTGTCAGAATCTGAACTGTGGTCTGATTTTATCGCTGAAGTTTGGGAAGCAGGTGGTACTACAAAGGCCAACTTTGCATGTTTCAACACAGAGAAGGAACCTGGCCTGGTTGCAATTTAGTACTAAAATCCCAAGGCCACTTTAATGCTAAAATCCTGCAGCTCTCCTTAAGACAAGTGAATTATTTGTCAAAAGGCTTGATTTGGAAAATTGCTCTTACAGAGTATCATATAATAGGAGGAATTTGACTTTATAAAGTCATCTGAATAGGGGTAGAGACTGTATAGCCGATTCTCTTTGTGGATTTACTCAATTTAAGGCTTCAAAACAAAGATACCACCGTAGTGTGGCTCTTCTCTCTAGACTCAGACTGTCCATTACTCACTGCTCTCTGCAACCTGCTGGGACTTAACCCCACATCCCATACTGAGGGGTGGCCCGGGAGCTTTGCCAGTGCTTATGTCCTTTCTGTCATCCCATTATCCCCTAGTTCTTCTAATCTCAGCTCTAACCACTGTACTACTTGTCGTTACCCCGTCTCTACCCTATCAATATCAACTGTAATGGACCCACTCACTCTCAACAAGGGAGGATCTGATTTCCAAATGCACTCAGTGTTTCCACAGGGCCCTTCTCCTGAGCATTTGTCTTTTAAAAGAATGCAATCTTTCAGCCCAATGATATGCCTTTTTCAAATGAAAATCAGTTCTAATTTGATGTGGGAGCCAGTTGTGGGATATGAAGGGCCCTGTATAAGTTCAAAAATCACACCATCCATGTATTATCCACCTGTAACCCTGATACTGCAGGGAACCATTGCTCAAAAGCAATTTTTCTCCTTTGGAAGATATTGCAAACCTTAATATCTTCATTTTTAGATCAGCAAACCCTTATTTTTCTGCTAAGAGCCACATTGCTGCATTACAAATAGGATGTGATACACTCTGCTTCTATGTCAATTGTATCATCTGATTAGTGTTTGCTTTTTAGCAGGGTCGTGGGAGTTTTGGCAGGAGAACTATGAGAACATTCATTATTCATCTGCACAAACATAGTGCTTTGAACTGCTTAAAATACAAAGGCAATCCTACTTCTACTTCCTACCAAGTGGCACCCAGTGGAGCCTGCATTTGTAAGGCTTAACCTTATTTAAATAAGGTCTAAAAAGATATAAGATCTCAGTGAAAGATCAAGCTCAGGCAAGTCTTTGTCTTCCTTTAAGCCCCTCAGTCTTAATTACTTGCTGTTACAGTTTGAACATGTCTGATATTTTGTTTTAAGTTGATGATAGTTAACTCTGCAGTAACTTCAAAAGGAGTAGTTTGTGTTAGATTGCTGTTTCTGGAGAAGATTGCCCTTAGATTTTAATTGAGGACACTAAGATACATTAAGACACTTTTATAGATTAACTGCATAGAAATAAGTAGCACTAACTGTAGCAGGTACATTTCCCTCCAATCCAGACCTGCTTTTACATGTCTGGTGAACTTCCCTTCAGAGCACTAAATGTCATCAATAGAAATAGGAAAAGGAAGAGATTTGTTTTGCAAAGAGTGATTACATACTACAAATAGTTTTTATCAAAGTATATTGCTGTATATAATATACCTAGTATGAAACCTTTGTGTGCTAAAATTTTTGCTTATAACTACTAATAAAGACATACTATTAGCAAATTTTGACATTACAATGCTAGAAATAGTTTATCCCCTAAATCAGGAAAGGGGTGTGTGTGTGTGTGTGTGTGTGTGTGTGTGTGTGTGTGTGTGTGTGTGTGTGTTCCTGTGCCAGCAGGATCACTGTCCTAAAGTACACTAAGCAGTACTACCATGAGGACGTTATCACATTCATGTGTGATAATAATGATCATTCTCTCAGCATGTGTCACCAGAATGGTCACCACAGCTTCACATGGTGCACCCAAAATCTGCCAGTGTAACTCTTGCCTTGTCATGGAAGATAATATTTCTCAATTCAGAACACTTGGGAGGACATGAAGACTTTCCTATCCATAAGTTATCAAAGACTGATTCCTGCTGCTCACAGGTTGCTACTCTACTCTTCTAGTCATTTCTGCTGAATTCTATCTCCTTATTTGATTACAAAGCACCATTCTATCTTGGTGCTAGCAAAGGAAATGTCCTGGGAGCCAGGGTTGGAATTTAACTGTTTCCACCTATTATGATCCAATGTATTTGAAATAGTAAGTGCCGGTGAATCTTTGTAAACTGTCCTGGGATCAAACATAAAAAAAAATTGGCTGTACATAGAAGCATTAAAGATCACCTACATATATTTAGGGCAGATTCCATCTCCTCAGTATAATGGGGGAGGGAGAGTGGTCCATACACACATGAGATCATGATATATAAGGTATTAGTGAGCTTTCCCATTGCTGAGATATCATACCTGATGACCACAACTGAAAGGAGGGAAAGTTTATTTTAGGTCCTGAGTTAGCAAATGCAGTCCATAGGCAGCTGCCTCCAAGGCATGAACATCACAGCAGAGCATAGCTACTTAGTCCATGACAGCTGCGAGCAGAGCAGAGGAGCAGCCCTGGAGAGGGACATGCGAGGGGCCACGCAGAGCACCGGAGACATGCTTCCATGGCCCACCCAGGCCCACTGAGAAGCACGCCTTACCACGAGGTCCTTCTTAACCCAACGAAGGTGACTTATCACAATTAACGATCACAAATATTTATCAATATTGATAGATACAGGTACAGATAAAGTTTATACATGTGATGCTGTAGGAATTATCCTTGTTGTATTATACAAAAATACTCAAATGCCCAGAGTATTAAAATCTAGGCAAGAAATGGATAGCCTTATAGAAAAAAGTGAATCTCAATTCTGCAAAGAATAATCCTAAATGTATTGTGGCTCTAAATGGCAAAAGTAAATTAATTGTTAGAAAAAAATTAGAATATGTTCAAGTCTTCAAGGTAGACAAGGAATTATTTTAGAAAAAAAGAGAAAATACTAGCTATTCAAAATTATGAAATAAGCTATATTAAGATGAAGAAATTCTGTTCATCCAAAGTACCACAGAATGGAGAGTACCTTTATAATTCATTACAATTTGTAATCACAATTGCATAATATACCATAAGGTATCCTATCCAGAATATATAGATGATGCCTGCAAATCAATAATCCAACAGAATATGAGTAAAGGACTTGAGTAGATATTTCATGAAAGAAGATATCCACATGAGAAACAGACATGCAAAATGGTACATTATTAGTTATCTGAGACTTGCAAGTAAAACTTCAGTACAATTCTCCTACACCTTCTCAGGGTTTTCACAGACAAAAACTACCAAGAATTAGCACATTTTTTTAATAGTTAGAATGTTTGCTAATGTCAGTACAAATTTTGTAAAAGGCAAAAGATTTATATCATCTGAAAAGAAGTCAGAGTACAACTTTTATGGGAAATTATTTATGGTGGTATTTACTATAGCTATCTAATGCTCCAGAAGTTTCAATGATATACCATTTATAGTTAGAAACATATCTATGTGTTTACCACAGGACATATATAGGAAATCTACCTGTTGATATCAAGACTTATGTTGTAGCGTCAAGTTGGACAACTTAGTGCATTAAAAATGGATATATTGTGATATGAAAACAAATGAACCAGAACTCATATCTAAACCTGAACATCTTGAGTAGAAGAACCCAGACTTAATAAGCATGATTCTATTGATGTAGCATTCAGGAACAGGTAAAACTAAGTAATACTGTTAACAGTGGAAGGTGAGTATCAGTAGAAAGAAGGACAATATCAGGGAGGATGTATGAGTCCGGGGAAGAGGACGCAGCCAGAACCCTCATGGCAAACTCCAGTCCCCCAATAGTCCCACAGATAAAGGATTAATAACCAAAAAACAACAAAGTCAGAACCTTGAGGAAAAGTGCTGAGCCCGGGCTTCACTCTTGCTACTCTGAGCAGCAGCAGCCAAAGGCCAGATACTGCAGCAGCAGAAGTGGGAGCCAAAGACTCCATAACCCAAGCTTGCTGCACCTTTATTTGGTACCAAGCATTCAGCCCACAATCCTAGTGTGCATAAAACAGGGAGGTCCCACAATAAACCCTGTAATTGAAGATTACATCAGGCAAGGCAGACATCTTAAATTCCAGTAAGTCTTAAAACCAGTAATCCTAGTGCAGTAATCCTTGTAGTTTAAAATCTCACAGGGTGAGGCAAATGTCCACAAGAATCCCAGTAGTTGATCCCACAGGGCAGGACAGACATCCTCAAGTTCAAGTAAGTAAATCCAAGTAAATCTGAAGTCTGAGTAAGTTGTCTGCAGACATGAGTAACTTAAAGTAACTTCTAGATGCTGATATTTTATGTCTTGGTTTGGGTACCAAGCACATGAGTGTATTCATTTTCTGAAAGTCACACACCAAACACATATAGTTTGGACATTTTTGTGTATACCAATGAAAAGTTCAGGTTAATAAATAGATGCAAACATTCTAAGAATCAAAAATATATGTTTCTTATTTAGAGTCCATTGATTAAATAGCATTCTCATGATTTTTGTAAAAAGAACTTTTTCCCCATATCAAACATATGTCCTTGTGTTAAAAAGCTTATGAAATATTTGGAAGAGAAAACACTATTGTGACAAATGCTGCTTAGGCATCTGTTTTGAATCTATTTCAATGCTTCTGAAAGTCTTTTATTGATACTATAGTAAGATAGAAATGTTCAGTATCATATCATGGACTCAAACACTATCCAGCTTTTTTTATTACTAAAGAATCAACAAAATGCTTCTGCTAATCAGTTGGATATTTGGGATGTCAGAGAAAAAACTTATATGACAAATGTCAAGGTGCAGTGTGTCCAGGCATATCCTTAGCTCTCATGTTGGCAGTGGACAGGCAGCTCCAAGCAATGAGAACCACTCGGCTAAAAAACACTCACCAAATGCATCAGCATGTGACTGAGTTTTTTTTTTTTTTTTCTGGTGGTAATGGCTGCCTGCTATGTAGAGAGCATTTCCACTGTTTAATTGAGTAGTGGGCTCTTGTCCAAGGGCCTAGAGATAATTGTCTCATTTCCTCTGTAACTTGTGTAGCACATTGTTTCTTGGATACAGCTGTTGACGGTGACCATAACAGACTTGGAGATGGGATGTGGCAGGGACTACACATTCTGTCTTGTGGTAGTCATGGAGGACAAGGCATGTATTAAAACCTGACTTGTGTTCTGGCTGTGTATTCTCTAAGAGATTAGTTTTCCAATGTATTTCATTTAGAATTTCCATTTTTACCTCAACCTAAACAGAGGAATTGAGAATGCCACTTGCTTTTTATTCAAAACAAATATAATTTGACAAACATTTTTATTCAGTGCTTATTAATTTAGGGCAAGAACAATCTTAGAAGCTTTTTACAGAACTACACATGAGTGTATGGAAGCATCTATCATCAAGAATGGTAACGCATTTGTCTACAAACATATTTGGTGTGTGGTTCTAAATATTTTCAACAAGAATGTATCCAGACATGATCTGACTTCTATCAATCTGTTATCCCTAAAAGAACATGCCTAAAATTTAGCCTTCACTTCGTTAATTTTTCTGATTTTTATCATTTAAATATACCACTGATTGAGTATTACTCTGCCATAAAAATGATAAGTTTGAATCATTTATACTTAAATGGACATACCTTGAGGATATCCTCAAAAGTGAAATAAATAGGGCACAGGTAGGTAATAGGGCACATAATAAATAGGGCACATCTTCGCTCTGGTATGAGAAAATAAAGATGTAAATGAGTCCTAGAATTGTATGTTATATATTGTGAAATTGAAAATGCTCAAAGCAAAATAAGGTGAAGGGGGAAAATAATGAGATTATAACAAAAAAATAAACAAATTTTATGTATGTGGGGGGGTGGTAGAGTGGGTAGGGCTATGGGAAAATATGAATTAAATTGTGTCTTATACTGGTACAAATCCCCATTATGGAGTGCAATCATGATGCACATATGTAATGTACCAATAAAGATAATATATATACATATATATACCATTGATCTTCTAGGTACAAAGATCCAAATGTAGTAATTCCTCTTACTTTCATTTCCATTTCTTTGATGAATAATTATGTTGAACAATCCTTTTCCATGTGCTAATTTGGCATAATTTTTTTTTTTTTGAGGCAGGGTCTCACTTTGTAGTTCAGGCTGGCCCTGAGCTCAGCCTCCAACTCACATCACAGCAATCCTCCTGCCACTGCCTCCCAAGTGCTGGAATTACAGGCGTGAGCCACCATACCTGGCACTGTGGCATGTAGTACTAATTCCTGGTGGGCATGAGTCTCCATGCCCAGTATTGTATGTGGTTACCGGGGAATCGAACCTGGGCCCTTGCGCTTGCAAGACAGGTGCCAGAACCACTGAGCTAAATCCCCGGCCCATTAAGAGAAGTTTTGATTTTTAAAAATTCTGGACACAAGCCCTTTATCAAATATATAATCAGAAAATATATTTTCTCAGCTTGTGGTTTATTTTTTTATTTTCTCAACAGTATCTTTCCAAGAACAGGAGTTTTTAATTTTAATGTCAATTATCTTTGCACCCCTTTGTAGTTTAAACTTTTGATGTATCTTAAGAAAACTAGGCTTAACTTATTTCTTTCTGGAACTTGTATAGTTTTAAATTTTACATTTAGCTCTTAAACTCATTTTAATATTGTTACCACAAATAGTGTAAGGTTCAAAGTTTTTCTTACATGTGAATATCATCATTTATTGGACGACTATCCTTTATTCATTTCATTGTGCTATGTGCTATTGTGCTATGTGCTACCTTCTGAAGAATCCATTCATACATGCAGGTTTCATTTTTTCACTGTGAGTACAGTACCATCACTGCTTACTTATATTTTATGTCAATATTACACTATTTTTAATATGTTTACAAATCCTTTAACCTCATCCTTCTCTAAAGATTGGTTTTTCTGTGGCCCCTAATCTTGACACAAGTTTTAGAATTGACATTCCAATTTTAAAAATACTTTCTGGTTGATTCTGGTGATTTCTGTTCTCTCTGTCATCACTGTTCCGTCTTGGTTGATAGCAGACATCTGAGAGACATCGCTGCATGCAATTCGAATGTTTTCTCAGTTCAGGCTGTTGCTTCACCATGGTCAGGAGGAGAAGTTGCTTAGCCTTTTTATACCTCTGTCAGTCACTGTACACCTCATACATCAGACTGCATCACACCAGCAACAGCTGAGCTCCTGACTACGGCAAGTTCCTCTAATTTCCCCCAGTCCCGAGGGCTGCCAGCTGAAATTCATAGCCTTGACTCACAAGAGTCCTTGTGCTGTACACCTTCCACCTTTCATCATGGTTAGTGAAGGCGTCTGTTCAGAGGATGTCATTCAAATGCCTTGCTGACATGGAATTTGAGTGACATTATCTACAGTCTTATTCTTTTTTCTTTATGCTTATTGCCCCCAAGAGAAACACCTTCTCTGCTTCTATCCCTTCATACACTGCTTTTAGAAGACCTTGATCCATTAGGCCTGTATACTCTTTTTGTATTGCCCAAATTACTATTTTATCTGGGTTTTTTTTGTTTTTTTTGAGACAGGGTTTTGCTTTGTAGTTCAGGCTGGCCCTGAGCTCAGCCTCAAACTCACATCACAGCAGTCCTCCTGCCTCTGCCTCCTGAATACTGGGACTACAGGCATGAGCCACCATGCCCGGCACTGTGGTATGTGGTACTGGTTGCTGCTGGGCATGAGTCTCTGCACCCAGTATTGTATGTGGTTACCGGGGATTGAACCCAGGGCCTTGAGCTTGCAAGACAGGCGCCGGAACCACTGAGCTAAATCCTTGGCCCCTGTTCTTATTTTTTTCTCAAAAATTTATTTTTCATAAGCAAGCTTCATTTTTATTATCAGATTATATATATGTATTTATGTTTATATGCACATACATATGTACATGTGTACATATATGTGTCAAGAACTTACCATACATATCATTATTTCCATGCTTCAACTTACCATGTGTCATACAGAAGCTTAAGAAATATTTCATGGCTATTTCATGTCTTATTTATTCTCTTTTTTGGTTGAGCATCTAGATTTAACACACAGGTAATCAATATCCTAAGATAATTATTTTCTCTATATTTTGCTCTGAGATTCTCAGCCATCCTCTTGATACAGCCAGTTCAGTGGTTCTTAACTTTCTTGTATTTATGATGTACATTTAGACAAGACTTCTTCCCCTATGTGGTGTTAGAGCTCATGGCACCTATAAGAGAATTCACAGGTGTCCTTCTTATGGTCACTGGTTAGTTCTTTGTCTTAAATACAGTATAAACCACCATCTCCTTACACTAATATGCCATTATGAGGTATCAAAGATCTTTTTCTTGATCACCCTTTCTCTATGAAGTATTCTTCTAGATACTGACATGGCCCATGCTCTGCCATACCTTGGATCTTTCAAGGCTTGGCCTCAGGGTGGACTATGGTGATATGAAGCCCCTAAGATGTTGGACTTCATGGGGGTCCTTTAGGGCACTAGAGGCATGCCGGAGATTCATGGGACTCTTGAAAAGGATTGTTCTCTCTTCATCACCTGACTCACAATGAGATGAGCAGTTTTGCCACACCATAATTGCTGTCTTACTATAGGCACAAAGAAATGGGCAACTAATTACAGATCAAACGTTCATTGGCATGAGCCAAAGTAACCATTTCTCTTAAGTTGTTTTTCCAGGTATTTCAGTATAGTAATGGAAAACTGAGCAAACTCTCATGTCCTTCATCGGAATCATCAGTTACCATCTGATTAGAAAGGATTCTGAAGCATCCTAGCTAAAATACTATGTTAGTCACTTTCCCACTGCTAGGATGAAATACTTGACATCCACAACCCATAGAAAGGGATCTTTGTTGGGCCGGGGAGTTAGCTCAGTGGTTCCGGTGCCTGTCCTACAAGCGCAAGGGCCCGGGTTCGATCTCTGGTTACCACATACCATACTAGGTGTGGAGACTCATGCCCAGCCGCAACCAGTACCACATACCACAGTGCCGGGAAGGGTGGCTCACACCTGTAATCCCAGCACTCGGGAGGCAGTGGCAGGAGGATTGCTGTGATGTGAGTTTGAGGCTGAGCTCTGGGCCTGCCTGAACCACAAAGTGAGACCTTGTCTCAAAAAACCTAAAAAAAAAAAAAAAGGGATCTTTGTTTCATCACATGTTTCAGAGCATTCAATCTGTGCTTTATTGGCTTTGAGACAGAAAGAGCGTGGCAGAGACGTGTGTGAAGGACTCATGTTTAACTCACGGCAGCCAGGAGGCAGAGAGAATGGAGGAGATGGAGACAAGACTATATCTTTGCAGGGCTCCCTCTCTAAGCATGAGACTTTCGGGAGTCATTTCAGATCTAAACCTTAACAATGAGCCTCCATACCCTTCACCATACTCTGTCAGGCCCCATTACAGCACTTAGAGCTACCCAGAAACTTATGACTTTTCCACCATAACTGGATATGGTCTGTGTGCCTAGAACAATGCCTAGTAATATTTAGCATGTATTATTTAGCATGCAGAAACATACTAATTTAATGAATAAATACAACTTTTTCCAAAGGTCATGCTCCCTTAGACTCAGGAGGCTAAAATCTTTCATACTGTAGTTAACACACAATCTCTTTGATGCCAGGAGAACATTATGTAACTCCCTTCTAATCTCTGGCCTTTTTCTTCAAGCAGTATTCTAGCCCACATGAGTGGCTCAGCTTACCTCTCCGTGTGAATGATATCTGCCTGTCGGTTAAGTAAGCAAACTATTAGATCTCCATTGTTTCATTATTTTTTTCTCTTATTTGGGCTGCAATGACTCATCTGCCATTAGATTACGCAAGCCTCTTACAAAATCTAGCACAGCATGTACATTTACAAATCCACCTTTAATATATATGTACATATACTTTGTAGCCCAAATAGAAATAAGAGTTCCTCACATATAACTAGAAGGGTAGTGGTGACAGCAGGTATTATAAGTTTCTGGGCATAGGGACTCCTCTCTAGCTGACCAAAAATCTATCGTGGGTTGCAAAATAAAACTGCTAGAGCTTTGCCTTTGGTATTTCAGCTCCTTTAACTTCAGTAAAGCAAATCATAACATTACTCAATTCTATGTTTACATGCTCAACTATTGTGCTCTAAGCTGGGCTTTGCAATTCTGAACTATATGAGAGGCTGGCTTTCAAGCTGAGGTTGCTCTTAAGGGGACATGTCAGCTAAAGGATAAATTTATGAGTACAAGTTAAATACATGAGGGGAGAGGTTGAAAATAGCTTCTCAGAAAGATAAAAGAAATTAATTTTAAGAGGTTAGAGGATGGGAAAATACAGAGAACTGACTTTTACATGGTCACTGTGGGAAAGTACAGAAATAAATTATAAAGGAAATTAAATTAAATCCTGCTATGTAATGGTTGCCCAAAGATAGTTTTCACTCTAGGGCTTCAGAGGCCAAGAGAATCTCCTAGTTTTCTGAAAATTAGCTGCCCTATCAGGGCTTTAGTTCCAAATTTTCTTCTAAGAGGCAGCATCTTAACTCCAATGATGTTAGCTCTTCTGGGAAACAAAATAGAAAACTGGTTGATATAAATACCAGGTATGATCAGGACCCCGATTTTTCTGTCAGAGAGGAGAATCAGATATTTGTTAGGAATTTTCCAGTTTTAGCACTAAAATGCCACAAACTGAGGAGTCCTTCAGCTTGAGCCAGTTGGGATGGTTTGTCTACCTTTAGATATTTAAAGGATGATAGACTCTAAGTTATGTGTTAGACATAACCCTGGACTATTTTCAGGGTTTTGTGCACCATTTTCTGATACACCAATAGCAAACAGTGGGATTAGGGGGTCTGGTGAATGTATGGTAGAAGTCTGGTGCTATTTGAAGATACAGGCTGGAGAAGCTATAGATTTCTGTGAGCATAGTCCAAAGGGAAATTCTGGTAAGAGTTCAGAAGACTGGAACACTGATAGGAATATAGACTTTGATGCCCATGCTCAGGAAATTATAGATAGAAATGAGGAATTTACCAGTGTTAGACCACAGCCTATTGAAGTTGCATTCTGACAGGGAACTTGTCTACAATTATCTGCGCTCTGAGACTTCAACATCTGGGTTATGCCCCAATCTTGAAAACATTTTCTGTCCCATCTTCTGTGATATTATACATTTTTCTCCTAGTTTTCATTTGATTTTTTATTTGTTTGGAAGAATAAATGAATAAAAAAGCAAATGACTCTAATAACAATGTTTTCCCATTCACTCAGCCACTACCCCCAAGATGAAGTTCTTGTGTTCCTGGCATTGTGCTGGACATTTGAAAGAATATTTTGATTAGACCAAAAGAGAAAAAGATAACATCCAGTGAATTGGGAGGCTTCTGGAACTAGTAGTTTTCTAAGATTTGGAGGAACCACCTTATTCATTATTAATCCTATTCATTATTTTTAAACATCTTGCTCTTATTGTTACTTCTTTGTCAACTATTTTATATACTATTTACTAAAATTTACCAAACACCAGATTTCCATAAGCTTTCATTTTTGAAGTTATTCTCATGTTTGTATCACTAGTTGTGGAAAAATACACATAATAGCATGCAAACTCACTTAGAACTTTGAATGTGAGCTTAAGAAATTTGATATCATTCATTGCTGTGTATCATAGATTTGAATTATTGTTGAACTAATTCTATAACACTTGGTGTGGCTACATAATCACCTAAGTGTTCATCAAAGAAATATGATTTAATCCACAAATACTATGTCAAGAAATACTAGCATTCAAAGAAGTTTTAAAAGATGCATCATAATAAAAAATAAAAGCCTGTGTACTAACTTGGAAATGACACTAACCTCTCAAAAGCCATTTGAACAACTATGTTAACCTGATGGAAGATTTGATATGGTACACAGAAGAGGAAATATTAGAAAAGGAGGTGTTAGGAGAAAAATACTTAAAGATTTTTAAATATGAATAATAAAAAATTATGTTATAATAAGTTTCTTCTATTCAAATATCAGCTTCAGTACATATTTAACTTTTGGCTGGATTACAGGGAATGTCATAGCACATATTCAAATATCAGATATATTTGGAGAGATAATAAAAATGTCAGTTAATACAAGAGTGAAATGGCAAATGCAGTTTCTTTATGTTCATGAAGGATTGATTCCAAAGACCCAAAATCCATAAATGTTTACGTTCTTCATATAAGATACCACAGTATTTGCATATAACCTATGAAATCTTGTGACATACTTTAAATCTTCTCTAGATTACTTAGATTTGATAGGATGTAAATGTTATGGAAATATCGGTGCACAATATACACTATTCTTTAGCAAATAATGACAAGGAAAAAAGTCTGTACATGTTCAGCACAGAAGCAGTTTCTTTTTAAATATTATTTTTGTTCAAGTTTGGTTGAATCTATAGACACAGAACCCATGAATTCAAAAGGCTAACTATACCACTGCCTTTCATAGCTGGAATAGTACAAGTTTATCTTAGGATTAGTGTAGAAAATTAGTGTCTTAAAAATAAACATTAATACGCGACATGTGCCTAGTGCCCATGTGACTATGATCAGTTGGTGTCTGACTAAATGGTGTTTCTTGGAAGATAAAGACTCAGGTTACCTTGAAAACTATGTTCCATTAGCTCTGTTTGTTATTTTTCTTTCTCCCTTCCCTTAATACCAAAGAAAAAAATCATAAAACCAGGAGGATAATTCATACATTAACCAAATATCTGTTTCCATTTCTAGAAAAAACACATTGACTTCAAATTCCTGTTCAAATTGACCATGTTACGTATTTATAAGTGTAAATCTTCATACCTGTGACCTGCAGTTATCATGAATATCTTTCTCTGTCCTTCCTCGACATACCACAGAGTATTTCTTCATTCCCTTATCTAGGAGGTGTGATGATTGTTATGGTTAATGGCATTAGATAGAAATACTGAACACCTCCTTCAGGCTTTGTCCCTGCAACTGCCCTTGATGTTATCTTTACTTTCTCATTTGCTGATTGTTGCAAAATATCTATGATAAGAATCTGAGGCCTGAGAAGATGGCAGAAAGATGAAACGAGACCGGCACTGAGAAACTCTCTGTACAGAACCCCGCAGGCTCCATTCAAGTGTCACAAGCAACACACATTTAGTACCCCTACTTCGGTGACTGTGCTGTCTGATGGTATTTCAGTTCAAGCTATACATATCTGTTGAGCCCCTTACCAAGTTATTTACAGATATACTTTTTTTTTTTTTTTTGAGACAGGGTCTCACTTTGTAGTTCAGGCTGGCCCTGAGCTCAGCCTCAAACTCACATCACAGCAATGATCCTGCCCCTGCCTCCCAAGTACTGGGATTACAGGCCTGAGCCACCACACCTGGCACTGTGGTGGTACGTGGTACTGATTGCTTCTGGCCTTGAGTCTCCACACCCAACATTGCATGTGGTTACTGGGGAATCAAACCCAAACCCTTGCACTTGCAAAACAGGCACCAGAACTACTGAGTTAAATCCCTGGCCCTACAGATATGCTTTTTAATGCAGAGTATTTTATATACATAGCACTTTGAAATAGTAAAAGGATTAGAGGGAATTAGCTCTTTGCACAAATAATGAAGGGCTAGCATATGAGCCTACATTAGAGGAGGATATCACCTGTAAGAGTTACCTGTTTGAGACTAAGACATGAATTAATAAATTAAAAATAAACATCAAGTAATGTCTGGTACAAATCCAGGCTTCTTTGGTTCAATGAAAAAATAATTCACTATGATGTACGCTGGGGTTCTTAATTAACATGCTGTGTTTTGGTTCTCAAGGTTCCTGTATAGGGAGGAGAAACAAGAGTTCAAGAAGCAGACAACAGTGAAACTTGAATGTGATGAAGACTTGTCTCACTGTTCAAGTGTGAACGACATGCTGTGGAAAGATAATTTCTTTTCATAAATGTAGCACAATACATTTCACCACTCTACTTTTATTAAAGCTTCTCTTTAAAACATTTTGATGTGAACAGTAAACATTTTTCTAATTAAGATTTTTAACAGTGAGGCCTATGTGTCTTGTTATAATTTATCATGTGCAAATCATAATTTAACTATATTATTTTAAAAGTGAATGTGCTAGGCATTTTTAATTAAAATTATATCTCATAGAAATTGTTGACTCTTAATTTAGTGTCAACAGGTAGCATGGTCTTGTTGCTGGAAAGTCAGTCTTATTTCTTCACCATGAAGACATAGCTCTGTCCAGGTGTTGACCTCCTTGCCACAAATTAAGGCACAGATAATTATTGCAAATTTATAAGGCAAAATATTCCACTTGTAATTATTGTGAGCTGACAATATGCAGAATTGTAAAAGTAGATATATATTAAGGACCATACCAATTAGTTTAGTCCCACACCATGACACATGGGGCAGTAGTAGGAGACTTTCTGCAAACAGGAAGAGAAGCTTGAATAAAAATTCCAACAATGTCTGAGAACACCACCATCTTTTCTTATCACCCATTGCTGGTTACTAAGGCTGCCACAACATCAAAGTACTGGCAAATGTGCAAGGATGGGCCCTAAATAGAAACAGAGATGTCAAATGAAATTCTTCCTGCTTCCATTCAGCATTAGTCATCCGTATGTCCCAGAATCACTGTTACTTCATTCTATGGAATCTTCATGAAAAAAAATGATAGAGAGCTATCATTAGAGTTCCCTTCATGTAAGTGTCTTTGGGAAAGTAAATGAGCTTAGTTGGCACTATTTTTATTTCTGTACTCCAAAACTACAATTGAAAGCAGGATACTTAGAACACATGGAGGTCAACCACTTGAGTTAGGATTTCTAGTTTACTTCTGGAACACAGTAGAAATTGAAAGAAGAGGCCTGGCATACGGCAAACATCAATAATTACTTACTGAGGAGGTCACTAATCGAGCATTTGCCTACCATATGCAAAGCCCTGGATTCATCCCCAGTACTGTCAAAAAAATTTGTGTTAGGGCCAGGGATATAGCTCAGTGGTTCCGGTGCCTGTCCTGCAAGCGCAAGGGCCCGGGTTCCATCCCTGGTAACCACATACCATACTGGGCGTGGAGACTCACGCCCAGCAGCAACCAGTACCACATACCACAGTGCTGGGCGTGGTGGCTCATGCCTGTAATCCCAGCACTCAGGAGGCAGAGGCAGGAGAATTGCTGTGATGTCAGTTTGAGGCTGAGCTCAGGGCCAGCATGAACCACAAAGCAAGACCCTGTCTCAAAAAACCTTAAAAAAAATTGTGTTAAATGGATGCTATTTTTAAAAAAACAAAGTTTGTGTCCCTTTAAATTTCATATTGAAATCTCAAATCCTAGGTTGATGGAATTAGGAGGTGAAACCTCCAAGAAGTGATGAAAAAAGGAAAAAGACTTCCTGAGTGGGTTTATATATTTATAAGGCCTTGAGGGGCGGCCTTGTTCCATGTAAGGACATAAGGTATGTATATGATCCAAGAATTTGCTCGCTGACATCAACTCTGTGGGCCCTTTGATCTAGAACTCCTCAGCACACACCACTGTGAGAACTAACTTCCTGCAGTTTAGAAGCCAAGCTGTCTGTGGTAATTTATTCTATCAGCCAGAGTGGAGGAAGCAAGAAGCAACAAGTGTCAAGTACTCTAGGCTTACTGATAATTTGTGTGTGAGAGCATGAAACAAACTTGACTAAAATTCAGGGACCTCTATTTTGCTAAAATGTCTAAGGGTCCAGGGGTGGGGAACACTTTGAGAGAAAGCCTACCAAGGTGAAGCAAATGTGTTACATCCACCTCCCTCTGCAGACAAGAAAGAGGTGTAGCTGTTACAGGGTCTTTTTGCATTTTGGTGGCAATGGGTTCCCACTGGGTTGTGTTTACTTTGGTGTATTTCCTGAGTGACCCCCAAAGCTGCTAGTTTTGTGTGGTTCCCAGAACAAGAGAAGGCTATAAAACAGGGGCAAGCTGTTCTGCTCCTGGGGGCATATGATTCACTGGTGTTTAAAGTGTCAGTGGCAGATAGATAGTCTGTTTGCAGCCTCTGGCAGGCCTTTATAGGTCATGACATAGATCTTTAGTATTTGGAACAAGGTCCTGCCACCACCAGCAGATAAGTACTTTTTGAAAAACAGCTCTTGGGCTGCTACTAAGGCTCAGCACACTGAACACTTGGCTGTGGCCATTAGGTTGTATGCAGCCTAGCGTGCTCATCATGAACTGGCTGTTACAGGATCTACCAAACCACAAAGGTGGGTCTGCACCTAGCACCCTATCATCAAAAGGAAATAGCATATATAAGATTGAACTGGAGCAGGCCTTGAAGGCAGAGTAAAGTACCTGAAGAAGTGACTGTGAAGCCCATAGTTCCTATGCCTTCTAAACTGCCTCCTCTCTCAGTTCTACATGGCTTCTTGGGGGGAATTTCCTACAGTTAGTTGACAAAGAAAAGATTCTGGCCTGGTTTGTGATGACTCTACATGACATATAAACTCCAGCTGAAAGCGGACAGTTGCAGCAAGGCAGGGCCTCTCCAGGGTTTCACTGAAGGCCAGAAGTGGAAGTAATCCCTCTCAGTGGAAAGAATGTTGAGCAGAACACTCGGTTGTGTACTTTATTTGGAGAGAAATAGCCAGAGGTGCAGTTATCCACCAACTCACTTGCTCTAGGCCACTGCCTATGGCCAGGATGACCAGGGACTGGGAAAAAACATGATTAGAAAATGGGAGAAAAACATCTGGGGAAGAAGTGCATGGATAGATCTCTCTGAACGGCAGAAAACATAATATTCATATTTCATGTGAATCTTACCTGAAGAATATACTCAGCAGAAGAATATTTTAGGAATTCTATCTAACCTACCTTCCAGCAGGTTTAGTGTTTCTGTGTTAATATTTAGGTCTCTAATTCACTTCAATTTTAGTTTAATGCATACTGAAAGACATAGATCTAGTTTTAATTTTGGCAGGTTTTTTTTTTAGGTTTTTTTTTGAGACAGGGTCTCGCTTTGTGGTTCAGGCTGGCCCTCAGCTCAGCCTCAAATTCACATCACAATCCTCTTGCCTCTGCCTCCCGAGTGCTGGGATGACAGGCGTGAGCCACCACGCCCGGCACTGTGGTATGTGGTACTGGTTGCTGCTGGGTGTGGGTCTCCACACCCAGTATTGTTATATGGTTACCGGGGAATCGAACCCGGGCCCTTGCGCTTGCAAGACAGGCGCCGGAACCACTGAGCTAACTCCCCGGCCCCAATTTTGGTAGGTTTTTAATCTTTTGGCACCATTTTTTAAAAAGGCTATCTTTCCTTTATTGAGGGTGGTTGGCTCCTTTGTCAAAGATGAGGTGGCTGAGTGTGTCTGGAGCTGTTTCTGCAAGTATTACATAGCCATAAAGAATGATAAATTGGATACATTTATACCCAAATAGATGCACCTTAAGGACACACTCATAAGTGAAATAAATAAAACACTGATGTGTAAGTATTTTTCTAGTATGAGAAACTGAAAGTTTCAGAATGTATGATAAGTATTTGAAATAGGAAGAAAATAGTCAAAGGGAAAGGGGAAATGGGTGGGACAAGGGATGGCAAAGAAAGGAAAGAAAACATTTGTTGTTAAAAAACAGAAACCAGGGCCGGGGAGTTAGCTCAGTGGTTCCGGCGCCTGTCTTGCAAGCGCAAGGGCCCGGGTTCGATTCCCCGGTAACCATATAACAATACTGGGTGTGGAGACCCACACCCAGCAGCAACCAGTACCACATACCACAGTGCCGGGCGTGGTGGCTCACGCCTGTCATCCTAGCACTCGGGAGGCAGAGGCAGGAGGATTGTGATGTGAGTTTGAGGCTGAGCTCAGGGCCAGCCTGAACCACAAAAGCGAGACCCTGTCTCAAAAAACCTAAAAAAAAAAAAAAAAAAAAAAAACCAGAAACCAAACTTATGTATATAGAGGTGTGCAACTGTATGGAGGATAGCGGAATAGGAAAAAATGAGAATCAAGATACATCAGGTATTAAATGAGTTCTAAAATGCATGAAAGGTATTGTGAAATAGTAAGAAAATATTTCAAAAAGATGGTAGGGGTAAATAAGGGAAAGAAAAAATTTGATATTTAAAGAAAGCAGCTTATGTCATGTGGAAGGGATTTTGGGAGGAAGGGAATAGGGAAAAATATAAATTAAGTCATATCATGTACTGGTACAAATTCTCAATGTTGATTGTAGTCATGCTATGTAAAATGTACCAATAAAATCAATTTTAAAAAGATATAAGAGGTACACGTACAAATTCTCAATAATGACTGTGATCTTAATGGATATGTAAAGTGTGCCAGTAAAATCAAAGGTAAAAAAGAAAAGTATTTTAATAATTAAATGGATAGCATGCCTCGTTTTGTGGATATGTTAGTCTCTTTCCCCAGTGACCCCTGTCATTGTCTCCTGGGACCCCGAGCTCATAAAATGCTCATGGAAATAAGAACGAAGTTTATGTATGTGGTCCACTGATGAAGACCAACCTGGGCATAGCTATTGCTGAGTGCCCCATCTGTAGCAGAGACCAACATGGAATTCCTAATGCTGAACTGTCCCCAGAGTGGTGAACCACCTGGAGGAAAGGAGATTATATTGAGCCACTTCCACCATGAAAGGAGCAATGACTCCTCCTTATTGGAAGAGGCATTTATTCTGAATACAGGTTTGCCTTCCTTGCATGTAATGTTGCTCTCAAAACTATCTCTGCATTTATACAATGCCTAGTATCATAATATTCCTCATAAAACAGTGTTTCTTGTGACCAAAGAACTCACAATAAAGCCAATGTTTGAAAAGGATTTCATGGGATTTCATGGTCTTACCATATTCCTTATTACTCTGAAGTGGCAGACATGACACAAAGAGAGCACAGCCTTTCAAAAACTGTTATAGCACCAGGTGAATAGCAATACAGAGTTGGGAGCGAGGTTCTTTAGGAGACTGTGTTTATCCTTTGAATTAGCATCCAATAGTTGGTATTTTTCCAATATCTAACATATACAAGTCCAGGAATCAAAGGAGAGGAATGGGAGTGACATCCACTATCCCCTAGTGACCCATTTGAAAATTTCTTGGAGTCATTTTCCCATGACTTTATGCCCTGCTGACCTAGAGGTGCTAGTTCTAGTGGGAAGAATTCTCCCACTAGGATTCAGTGATTTATTAAGATGGGATTTAAAACTGATACCCAGCCACTTTAGACTCTGTTTTCTTAGGAATCCCTGGAAAATAAGGATGCAACATTATTGGTTAGGCTATTTGATTCTAACTACTCAAGAGAAACTGGACTTCCATTATACAATATAGACAAAGTAGAATATGTCCAAAACATAGGTGATCTCTTGGGTGTCTCTGAGTGTTATATACCTTGTGACTAAGATCCCTTCAGGCAGGACTAGTAATGGCCCAGTAATAATAGTTGGAGTTACACTGCATGGAAAAGAACCATGAAAAGCAAGCATTTGTAATGTACAAGAAATTGCTATAAATACCAACTATGACCACGTGACCAGTGACAGAAGTAAAAGGTAGTTGTCATGAATATTACCAATTTAGTTTGTTACAAGTATATGCATGTCTATGTAAAATATTTTCTTTCATCCTTTATTTCTTTATTATACAATATAAGCTATACTACATTTATTAATATTTAACTATTATTATATACTTTATAATAGTTAAGTTATAGGATACCAACAGAAGTATAAACATCACCCAAGAACTTACCTTCTTTCTGGAAAAGAGATTAATGAGTTTTTGGCTCTATGTAGGACAGTTATTTCATGTAGACTCATGACTTTGTCATTGCCTTAAGTTGGAAATGAAGCATAGTTTAAGGAGATATATATGAGTAGCAAGTTTACCGAGTGAAGTATGTGATGGTTAATTTTATGAGTCAGACTTACTTGGGTAAGGGATGCCAAAATAGTAAAAAAGTGAAGGAGTTTCAAGAACAGATTACAAATGGTATTAGTAGACCGATTAAGATTACCCTCACTAACGTGGGTGGGTGAGAATCATCCAATTTATTGAGAGTCTTAATAGAACAAAGAAGTTAAGGAGGGTGACTTTGTTCTCTGCTTGAGTTGGGACATCTGTCTTGTTCTGTTGTTCAATAGTATGACCGCTATTGATTCTCGTCCCTTTGAACTTAGACTGGAGCTGATACAATTGGCTCTTTTGGTTCTCAGAGCTTCAAGTTTGGAGTAGAACTACACTATCATTTTTCTTTGGCCCCCAGGTTTTAGATGGCAAGTTGTGAGACTTCTCAGCCTTTGTAATCCCATGAACTGATCACTCATACTTTATATCTACATATCTCTTAATGAATCTGTTTCTCTGAGAGCCTTAATTAATAGACAGTGGTATATATAGATGAATTACTATTTAGAAAGCTTTATAAATATACTTTGAAAGACGTGTCCCCAAGACCTGTTAGAAAGATTTATTGTAGGACTTCCTTGAGTTACGACACTAGGTTATTCTCTGAAGTAGAGCTCCCTAAACCTTTCCATATCATAGCAAAGAAAATTATAGTATTTATAAATGACATATGTAAACTGAGAACTTTTGAATCCTATTTGAGATGAAGATAGTAGGCACTCTGGGAGTTGATGAGAAGTTTTTCTCTTTTTTGTGAATTTGCTGTACTTGTGAATGTGTATTATAGACCACACAACTGCAAAGCCTTAGTAACTTGAAATATCTGAGCATAACATCTTTTTTTTTTTAGGTTTTTTTGAGACAGGGTCTTGCTTTGTAGTTCAGGCTGGCCCTGAGCTCAGCCTCAAACTCACATCACAGCAATCCTCCTGCCTCTGCCTCCTGAGTGCAATAATTAAACTGGTTGGCACAGTTCTGGTTGTGCATGACCCATTAGGCTTGTAGCCTGAATGCAGTAAGAGGAGAAGGCTGTAGGAGCTTGCTGATGCTTGGTGTCTCTGCCTTCTGCTTGCCCTGCACAGGACCATTTCTCCTCTTTGATGCCCTTTGGCCATATTGCCCCAGTTTGGAACAAGCCAATAAAGGACTGAACTCTCTAAAAACTATAAGCTAAAATATACCTTTCCTCTTTTAACTTTTGGTGTCAGTTATTTTGTCTCAGCAATAAGAAAAATAAGAAAAGAGACAACTAACACTACCAACTAAGCTGGGATATATAGAATACAAAACAAAGAAAATTTCATGTTTTGAAATGTACATGGATTTTTACTATCATAACCATATATTGGGCATAAAACAAGTTACAAGGGAAGATATGGAATTTAAATAAACACTACCTAAAAGACATAATTTTAACAGGCACAAAAATGTACAAATATAAATAAAAACATATACAATGAAACTCGAGGTTATTAGGGAAATGAAAATTAAAATGACACTGAGAAACCAGTACATATCCACTAGAAGGGTAACTATTAAAAAAAAGACCGACAATACCCAGTGTCATGAGTGCATGAATATGGTGGGAAAGGAAAATGACAAAGCTATTTCAAATGGTTTCACAAAAGCTTATATATATATATATATATATATATATATATATATATATACATATATATATATATTATTATTATTATATTACATATAATGTAGTTCAGCAATTCTACTTTTAGGTACCTATCCAAGAGAAATATTAGCCTATTTACACATCAGTATGATTAATATTTGCAGTAGCATTGTTCATAATCACAAAAGGTGGAAAGAATTCAAATGCCCATAAATTGGTGAGTAGATAAATTGTAATATAACAGAATACTATTTAGCAATAAAAGGGATTGAATTACTGATATAAACATCAAAATATGAAATATAAAGCATTAGGCTAAAGGAAGGAGAGTAGACACAAAAAGCCTTATGTATTTCTCATTTTACATGATATTCATGAGAAGTCCAGCCTTTCTGTGACAGAAGGAACCAGACTGGTTTCTGGGATCGAAGTTAGGGCTGAGGACTGACTGTGAGAAATGCTCCCTGGGGCTCTCTGGAAAGATGAAATGCTCTAAAACTAGACTGTGATAGCAGTTGTCCAATTAAATGCTTCTGTACACCTACATGGACAGATTTTATTACACATAAGTTATATGTCAGGAAAGCTACTCAGCAAAGCAACTGGGGAGCGTCTCAGAATGATTATGTAATTTGCTAAGTATTACACCACTAGTCCCTGTAAAACCTGTCTATGTTGGTCAACACTGCTCCGTATCATTTGTGGGAATGTGGGAAACACTAGGAACATTATGAGCTTGAAGGGTAGCAAACTGTACTGAGCTGAATCTCCCGCGGTTACTGCCCTCTACAGAAATGGCCTTTTGCCAGGAAAACAGGAGAGGGTCCTGATTTAGAGACACGGTCATGAGTCTTTTGCTTCTGAGAGGCAGTATGCTGTATGGAAAACCACACAGATAGAGAAAGTTGGAAATTCTGGCTTTGCCTCAACAATCTGTTGTGTCGGTAGTTCACCTGTGCCAGAGCAGCGGGGCAGATTATGGAGAGGCCAAGAAAGCACTTAGATGATTTGTGAGACACACGGTTTATTAAGACTTGTTAATAGACCTCCAGGCCCATGCCAGAAGAGCACCCAGGGACTGAGGTTAGCAGCGGGTGGCTCTGGAAATGGAGACTGCACCACCAAATCTGTGCCGGTGTTGGAACTTACTGGCCTCCAGACCCACGCAAGAAGAGCGCCCAGGGACTGAAGTTAGCAGGTCAGAGTCTGACTTTCTCCATGGCAACTGCAGAAGCACATCCAGCTACCTTGTATTGGTGAGTAGGTGAGCCTGTGGGAACATCAGCCCCTACCATTGCAGCTGCACAGAGCCTACAGCCTAATGGCCTCCAGGCCGACTGCACAAGTGAGTCCAGAGACTCTGTATTGGTGGGCAGGCAGGCCCATTGGAACCTTAGGCAACACCATTATAGCAGTGCAGGGGCCAGAGCCTTCCTGCCTGTAAAGCAGATGGGAGAAGGTGTTCTGACTGTATTGATTGAGTGCCTCATATGGTGTGCCAGAACTAGGGGTTTTTCTTTAGGTCCCAATACAGACTGCAAAGAGCAACCCAGGAAACACTGCTATTTTAAGGTTCCTAACTATTAAAAGGAAAGTGACTTGCAACAAACAGCACCAGAAAACAGGGCAGGTCAGAGATGAGGAAGCACTCAAAGTCTCAGATACGAAGATCCTCACCTCCAGGCAACACAGGGGAAAAAGGAAATAGAGAAGTTTGAAGCCCAGTCTCCAGGGCCCTTGGAAATGGTAACCAAAGCAGATCTAGTAAAATGGAAATCAGAACTGATCTCTGAGATGAAAGCAGAGATATTGGACACTGTCAACATGATGATTAATAAAGATAAAGAGGAAATCATGGAGTTG
>PVIR01019514.1:0-31856 GCA_004026965.1 Petromus typicus
GTAGGATTGGAGGTCCCATTTGATCTGGTAATTGCTCTGCTAGGTATATCCACAAAGAATTTAAAGACACATCTCACAGCGACATATGTGCACCTATGTTTATAACAGCTCAGGTTGTGATTGCTACATCTTGGAAACAATTCAAATGTCCATCAAACAGAGATTAGATAAAAAAGCTGTGGGTTTTTTTCCCCTACAGAATGGAGTATTACTCTGCCATAAAAGTAATAAGTTTGAATCATTTATACTTAAATGGACATACCTTGAGGACATCCTCATAAGTGAAATAAATAGTTCACAGACAGGTAAATATCTCATGTTTTCCCTGGTATCAGAAAATGCAGATGTAAATGAGTCCTAGAATTGTATGTTATAAATTGTGAAATAGAAAATACTCAAAGTGAAATAGGGTGAAGGGGGAAAATAATGAGATTATAACAAAAAAGAAAGGAAACAAATTTTATGTATATAGGGGGTGGGGTGGTAGGGTGAGTAAGGCTATGGTTAAAAATGAGAATTAAGCTGTGTCCTATACTGGTAAAAATTCTCATTGTGGAGTGCAATCATGATGTGTATATGTAATGTACCAATAAATATTTCAAGTAAAAAAAAGATTATTAACAGTGATGCTTTGGACTTTTCCCCCACATCATTACAAGCACTGCAATTTAAAAGAAAAAATATTTAATCAGGCATGAAAGAGTAAGAGTTCAAGGCTGTTTTCTGAAAAAAGTAACAGAATTCATGAAGAAAACGGTAGGAGGGACGCAGTCCAGCTAATGGCAAGCAGTGTCTTGCCATCGTAAAACCATAATGTTGGACAAAATATGTCAGGACCTGTCTGGCAAAACAATCGGATCTCAAGGCTAAGTGATGAGGATTGAGAGATAAGAAAGACATGAGACAGAAAATTTAGGGATTGGGAGGACTGTTCAGTCAATACTGAACTAGCGTCGAGTTTATTTCTCAGCCTCTTTTTATATATCTTTTAGACAATATTTATGTGTTGATTAGTTTCATTTACATATACAAAAATAAAAAAATACAAAATTATTCTTCAATCATTTCTTCAGTTATTCCTGGCTCTCTATTATCTACTTAATAAGTAGCTGTTTTTTTTTTTACTTGTCTACTTCAAGGTTAAAAAAACACGTGGCTATCTCTGTGTGTGTCGGTTTTTAAGGTCACAATACAAAGATTGTTTTAAATTGTTTTTCTATAAAAACAACAGTTATTTTAAAAATATAAACAATAGTAGGCTCTGATTTAAAAATCAGTTTAATCCCCTCTCTCCCTTACAGACACTAGACAACATCCTAGACACAAACTTCCTAAACGCCCACCCAAAACTGACTTTTAGATCTGCTGACAAACAACAACAACAAAATAATAGACAACCATGACATTGTTAGAAACAGCTCCTAACAAAAATACAGGAGGAGATTATGCTTATGCACTGGGTAACTGGCAGTGATGCTCTGTGAGCCTGTAGTACATGGCACACACAGATGTGGATCCATGTCCACCCTGAGAGGAAACACACAGTTGAACGGAGGGAAACTGAAGAGGTTACATTTGCAAGGCCAATCAGGAAAACAGCACACAAAGGATTCGGGGAGTGATTGTGCTGACCAGGAAACCTTGAGGAAAGAGAATGGGAGCATGGGCAGAAGTAACATCTGGCAGTGAGACTGGAACCCAGAGCTGGGAATCTACCTAGCCACGTGGTGTTGCTGACAAGCAGTAGTTTTCAGTAACTACTGGTCCTAATGTCTTATTTCCAGTAAGAAATGCAGGAAAGTTATACTATAGGTCCAAAAAATTAATTTGTGGATATTTTGTTTTTCATCAAAGAACAGCACTTGGAAGGAGTTGACCCTTAACAGGTAGAAACTAGTTGGGATGACTCTTGACTCAGTTTAATCAGAAAGTACCTTAAAGCTAACTTGAAAGCTACAGAATACATAACAAATTAGAATTTCATTCTTTTTTGTGAGACACCTGTCCAAGATCTGCCAAATGTTATCTGGCCACTGATGCCATTTTATTATGTGGAAGTATTTCCTTTTAAATTTCAGCAATGATTTCTGAAAGTCACCGTGCTGTAGCTCATGCAAAGTTGCTCTTCTGTTTGTCCCAGTCTTCACCATATCTTGTAAGGTCTGTCATCTATTACAGCGTCATCTCCCATGTTCACAGGTCCAATGACTGCTTGATGTAGTTATCAAGCTTATTCAGTGATACAAACTCAACGCTCTCCATTCTGTAGTGGTGAATGGCTTGTGTTAGCATCCTTGGGCTCCAGGATCTGCAGGCCCCTGATGTAACAGGGTCACTAGCTGTATTCCTCAGAGTATTTCTGGAAGAAATTGGTTTTTGAATAGTTGAGAACCACCCTTGCCAATGTGAGTGCACAATATCTAAACTTTTGAAAGCTTGGACAAAACAAACAAGAAAGAAAGGGTGAATTTTCTTTGATTCTATCTGTGTTTTCTTGTCCTGGGATACCACTCCTGGCTCATAGAAAAAATACAGGCAAATGTACATTTATGGAAAACTTGTTACACAGTTATTATTATTATTATTATTATTTATTTATTTCCCTATCACTCACCAAAAAGTGTAGTAATACTATTTGTTACTAAGAAAAATTAGGTGAAAAATATTGAGGCAGTTTTTCAAAGACCTTGGAAGATTCTAGTAATATCTCAAGCTTAGGCTCAATTTTAGAATTTGATTGATTTCTAAACCTATTATTTCTGTGCTCTGTCTTTCTAAACCAGTTAACAAGAATAAAATAAGATAGACATATTAATGTTTATGCATATTTCATTCATTTTAATTCCTCCTCAGAGGCAGGATTTCAATTCTACCTTCCAAAGACTGACTAATATTCATTTTAAGAAAGTGGTATTTCATAAATCATTTTGATTAATATGTAATAAGGTTCATCATTCCTATATTTAGAAATTTTATAGATATAATTCTACATGGGAAGCCTGAGAATGATTTTCTTCTCTTCTTTATAGAAAAGCACAGAGGAATCTGATTATTGAAGTAAAAGTAAGAGAGCAAATATGAGAAAGCAAATTAGACCCAAGATTAAAATGGAAAATTAAGTATGAATTTCAATTAAATGTTTGGACTTTAGTTATCTGGCATTATAATCATTTATAAAAAGAAGGGTTTCAAGGTCATAATAACCTCTCTTACCATAAGTCTCAATTATTTATATTTAGCTATTTAAGGGTAAAGTAATCTTTAACTCAGATTTTCATGTTTATACACATTAAGAAGTCTGCTGTAACACCTCTGACTTTAAGGTAAAAGTCCATCCCTGAGTGATAGATTGAGAAATACCTTTAAAGCGCAGACATCAGCACCAAATTGCTAATCCAATGTTGAAACTCGGAGAAAGAATAATAGAAACATTTATAAATATGCAATATTTAAGTTTATACCTGATTTATTTCACTTTACATTATAGTCTCAAAGTGCATTTATTTTTCTACAAATGATTCCAATTTGCTCTTTATGGCAGAGTAGTACTCCATTGTTTGTAAATATCTCACTGTTTTTACTTTTATCTGTTGAGTGAAACATTGGCCACTTCCAACACTCCGCAACTTGTAGTTATACTGCTATAAACATTAATATGCGTGTATTACTCTAATGTGCTATCTTCCACTCTATTGAGATGATATCTACAAAGGGGATAGCTGAGTGAAATAGAATTTCTGGCTTTAGTTTTTTGAAGAATTGCAGTATAGATATTTCTCAGAAGAGAAATTAGAACTGGCCAACAAATACGCAAAGAAATGTTCAGCATCTCCTGCTGTTAGAGAGTTGCAAAGTAAACAACACTGAGATTGCAGCTTTCTTTAGAACAAATGATTGTCAGAAATAAATCAAACAATAAGAAATTCTGGCCAGGAAATTCTGATGCAGGAAAAAGGAATGCTTTTCCCTTGTAAGTAGGAATGTAAAATAGTGTCACCATATGGCAATGTGTATGGAAGTCCTTCATGCCACTTTCTGAGGCAGTTAGAGCAGTTTTGTGTCTTCAAGAAACAATTAAAAGCACAGTGAATGCTGCTGCTGAGCACCACCCTGAGGAAAAGCAGAGCAAAATGACATGATGCTGTGTCTTCATCCATCCGCCTCAGTCACAAGATATGGTTTGCGTCACTTCTGGTTCTTCCCAAAGTCAAGATGACCATGAAAAGGAAACATTTTGATTCATTCAGGACATGGAGGCAGCAGGGACAGGGCAGCTACAGACCCACAGGAAGGAGGACGCTAGAGCTGCTTCAGACAGTGACAAGAACAGTGGAATGAATGTGTTTGAAGTGTAAGGGGAGTTTGGGGGAGAATTAATAGTCATGTGACTTTTTCTGCAGTAGGGTTTTTGTTTGTTTGTTTGTTTGTTTGTCTGTTTGTTTTTAGACAGGGTCTTCCTTTGTAGTTCAGGCTGGCCCTGAGCTCAGCCTCAAACTCACATCACAGCAATCCTCCTGCCTCTGCCTCCCAAGTGCTGGGATTACAGGTGTGAGCCACCATGCCTGGCACTGTGGTATGTAGTACTGATTGCTGCTGGGCATGAGTCTTCACACCTGGTATTGTATGTGGTTACTGAGGAATTGAACCCGGGACCTTGTGCTTGCAAGACAGGAGCCAGAACCACTGAGCTAAATCCCTGGCCCTGCATTAGCTTTTTATGTAAAGGCTCACTGTATTTTGTGAGCATATGTGTGTGTCTGTTTAAATGTAAGCAGTGATACTGAAGCTTCTGAGGATGAGAGCCTAAATGGAACCCAAAGCCCAGTTATTTTTCCCAGTGCCAACACTGCAATTGAATCTCATTGCTGAGGTTTTCATTTAGAGAGAAAACAACAACAACAACAACAACAACAACAACAAAAACTCCTATGTTAACATCTCTTTTCCAGATCTTTTAGAAAGAAATCTTTCTAAAAGTAAGACATAACAACTTTCAGTGACACAAACAGACTTTTACTGAGAGGTAGAAGTTGGCATTTGGCATGTCCCACAGTTCACGCTATGTTTGCTGGTGGTTGCATGCCAATAATTTGTCAAATTTTGGCTCCTACTTCATTAGTTTGCAAGCAACACACGCAAGACTCAGGCCATCTCTTAGTGGTGCCTTCACTGCAAGTATTTTCTGAGCATGTGTATGGCCCTTGTGTGTGTTGTGTTTTGGTGCTGAGTTGCCAGGGTGATGCTGAGCAACGTGGAATGTGTATTAGCAAAGGGGTTCTGCACACATCATCACTGTGTAGAGCTCCGTGCTTTCATCTGAGTAGTAGAGAAGTCGCTGCTTCCTGGGAATACAAGATGAGTTTTCTTCAAGACCCCTCTGGGCTCAGAAAAATGTAATCCTAAAATAAAATCAGTGCTGGAATCTAAGACTTCTGAGGTTCTGGATGGAAAGATGCTCAACCCTTAACCATGGATGGATCAATCCAGTTGAAGATTGGGAAGGTGTATTACCACCTGTGCAGTCTCAGAACACTTGTGAAAGTTATGCATGGAAAAGCAAAATGCTCTATTTGCACTTAGCACTGGGGTATAAGCCAGAGGTGTTGGTGCACACTTGTTATCCCACCACTTGGAAGTTCTGAGACAAGGGGATTTCCGGAGTCTGAGGACAGTCTGTTCTGAACAGTGAGTTCAAGGCCACCCTGAATTACAGAGGGACACATATCCCCCAATAGGAAATTAGAGGAGCACCCCTAGGATCTTGTTCAGTTTTTCTCTAATATATATTGACTCTTACTTAAGAAATTCAGAATATGTGGTTAATATTACCATCTTCTACTGTGATCATCTAGGTTTTACTATCACAACTCAACCTGAATTAAGAAATTAGAATACGTGGTTAATATTACCATCTTCTACTGTGATCATCTAGATTTTACTATCACAACTCAACCTGAATTGACCTTATGGCTCTCATTTCTTTGATGATTCTACTACTTTTGTGTGTCATGATGGTTTTTTGACACTGTCTGGAGACCATCCCTCTCATCCTGGAGACACTTCACAATATCTGAATGTACAAAGCTGATATTAATATCCTGTTGATCTAACATCCATTTTTAGAAAAGAAATGTTCCAAGCCAAAAATAGAAGTGTATGTGTCTTGAACTAATAGCTTTTCAAATTATTGATAGAAAATTACAAATATTATATAAAAATCTGTTTTTCTGTGCTGTGTCTTTTGCATAAAGAGAAAGGATTTTAATATTTGATCTTATTTGTAGGGAACAGGGTAAGGGAACATAAGTACAACCTTTGAAGTTAAATTCTATTCTCCTGTGAGTCTGACAGCATAAGGTGAAATAATTAATAAATAAGCAGAAATGAGACTTAGAGAAGAAGCTGAGCTTGGGCCTGACCTGTGCTACTCCAGGCAGCAAAGATGGCTGACCCGAGCTTGCCACAGCTTTCATCCCGTACCTCCAGAGCCAGCAGTGTTACAGGTCACTTGGAGGGCAGTGTGTTAGGTACATCAGGAGTAACAAACATGACAGGTCACTCAGACAGCTGGTACCTCAGGAGCAACAAATGTTACAGGTCACTCAGAGGGCAGCGTGTTAGGTACTTTAGGAGTAACAAACGTGACAGGTCACTCAGACAGCTGGTACCTTAGGAACAACAAATGTAACAGGGGGCAGCATGTGGGTACATCAGTATAAGAAGTTACATAGATGAAGGTCCCAGTGTGTTCGGTATCACAGCAAGTGTTACCACTGGGGTCTTTGCTGTGCCCAGAGGTGAAGATAGAGCCAAGTCCTTGGCTCCGCATATCTCATCACTGGTCTTCAGGCAACAAAGCTTGGTCCAATCATAGATCCAATTGGCCAGTTAATTTTCCCAAATAGGATTGTTCCAGAAAATTATTTATATAAAACAAAATACCAGCTAAAGGTTTATATAATAGAACAAAAATCTCAGATTTTAGTCTTTAATAGCTTAATGTATTTTTAGAAAGGAAATATTTCATTTTACTTATAAGCTGCCATATAATCTAAAATTTTCTTCTGAGTGTTTATATGAGAAACAGGCAGATACAATCTTCTTACTGTATTGTGCACAAATTATACATATAATATGTAGTGTTTTAGATTTCAGTATTAGTTCACTATTAACAACATGGATTAAACCGCTTAGAGCTTACAATATTTATCATCAAATATAAAGTATAAATACAAAATATAAATATGAACTTGACATGAAGGCTTTAATTTAACCTTTGTTATAACACTTGTTATAATTTGACCTTGTAGAATTTTCATTCTTATTTTCCATACACTAGTTATCTCATACATAAACATACTGCTAATGCTACATCTTTTCCACAGTTGTCATAAGGAACAAATAATCACATGTAGTGTTTTACATATTCAATACTGCTATAAACAAAGCTGGAAGACTCTATCAAAGTATTTTACAACCAACTTTTAATAATTTATTTTCTTATTTTAAGAGAAATGTTAGTTGTTTTGCTTGCAGAATTTCTGACAGATATTACCAGGGGTTCATCTACATCAAATTCTTTTCTTGTAATACATATACTTATAGCAACTGAAAGAAAAACACAATAAAAGAAAGCAAATTAGATTGCAAAACTTCAGTGGAAGTGTCAATGTTATGTCACAGATTTTTGAAGAGCTATTCCAAGACCCAGTGGCGTTTGAGCAAGAGAACGGGGATACAAAGCATGTCCATCGTTGGGCACAGATATAAGAAATTCACAGACATCTCCAATATGAACTCAAAATTAGAAACTTTGGATGTAGAGATGGAATATAAGGCTTGCAACAGTTAATCATGGCAAGTAATAAGATCAGGGCTGAAGACAAGATCACATACTTGTAAAACATTTTCATTTTGGTGAAAGTGATCTTAGTAGTAAAGGATGAAGGGAAACATCTGCCCACTGTAAACATAGAACCAGGTCTTGGGTTGTAGATAAAAATAAATTGTACATACAAAACAAGATTCTGGCCAACCAGAGTAACATTTGCACCACAGAATCACAGGTTTCTGCAAGAAAAGCATAGAAGATCTCCAAACGGAAACTTATCACCAGCATTCCGTGGTAGATTCAGAGTGAGCAGACACTTCCAGACTGCAAAAAAGAGGGCAGGGTATGAGCTTTGGGTGTGGATGGCCTGGATTACCTTCCTCATGTGTTGTCAAAGGGCTAAAAGTAGCATGAAAGTTCCAATTTAGTGTTGAAACTCAAGGTCAAAGATCAAAATTGTAAAGAGTTCAGGTGATGAATGAAGAGCTCACCATTAAAGTTCTGTTTTATTGAACAGAACTAAATAATACACATAATTGCATGTATCCAAAAGAGATACACGCAAAGCACAAGTGTCAGGACCAGACACTGGCATGTAGAATACACACGTCTGCTCTCAGCAGCCAGAGCAACACAGAGACTTGTGCATGATGTATTTTTTTGTAATAAAACACAGTATTGAAAATGCTAAGAAAATAACTTAAGAAATAAAAAGAAAAATAAATCAAGGAACACAAAAATGATTTAACATGTAAGGTTATTTGTTTGTTTGTTTGAGACAGGGTCTCGCTTTGTGGTTCAGGCTGGCCCTGAGCTCAGCCTCAAACTCACATCACAGCAATCCTCCTGCCTCTGCCTCCCAAGTGCCGGGATTACAGGCATGAGCCACCACGCCCGGCACTGTGGAATGTGGTACTGATTGCTGCTGGGCATGAGTCTCCACACCCAGTATGGTATGTGGTTACCAGGGATCGAACCAGGGCCCTTGTGCTTGCAAGACAGGTGCCAGAACCACTGAGCTAAATCCCTGGCCTAACATGTAAATTTTTCTTGAGGGAAGTTTTTAAAAGACAGACAGTTTGTTTCTTCCTTGTAAAAAAGAATTTTTGTGGGTCCGGACATCTTGTACTCTGCATAACTACTTTGCAAACAATGATCCTGTATTAAATATTGTCATTCTCTTATCATATTTGCAAATGAAAATGACATGGATGCAATTAAATATTTTATTAAAATAAGTGAAAAAAGAGCAAAAAAGAAGGGCTAGGTATGAAAGTTATATAAGTTAAAGAGAAATTAACACCATTGAGGAATTCACTTTGAATATCTGAGGTGCAATGACCAAGTCAAAATTGGGGAGAGAAGGAGCTTAGAGGGAACATGGGAATTTGCAAGGCAATGTACAAAACAAAATGATTAGAAGAATAATGGGAGGCATGGAAGACAAGTGATGAAAGACATCTATAGAGGAGCTATTGTATGCATCTATGCAAATGTGCCAGGTGAAATATTAAAATGATATCCAACAGAAAAGAAATGTTATGTGAAAAAGAGTGAATACTGGCCATATTCCAGGAAAGTAAAGTTAAAGCTTTAAATGCTCATGGAGTAGTCAATTAAACTACTCACTGAGCACTCAAACACATGCACCCAAAGTTCTTGCCCCCTTCTGGGCCAATTTAAGAAGTCTTCTTCTGTAAGTGTCTTTGTGAGGGGTGATGAAAACAGGGTGACGACTACTGCCAAACTCCATCCAACGGAAAGGCAGCGCGTAAAACCAGGACAGTGCTGTTGTCCTTCTTGTTCATCAGCCTTTGCACTTGGGACTTCCAGTCTTTTCCAAAGTCAAAATGACTGTGAAAGGGGTATCTTGGATTCTCTTGAGACATTGAGGTAGCCAGGATAGCCCAATTTAAGTCATTCAGGAAAGAGGACTCGAGAGCTGTTGCACAGGGTAGTAAGGATGATGGGTGGAGTGTGTTTGAAACAATGGGGAGGATTTTGAGGGAGATTTGTGGCATTATGGCTTTGATTATAGCAATTAAAATCTTTAAAAATATTCACTGTTGGGGCAGGGATTTAGTTCAGTGGTTCTGGCACCTATCTTGCGAGTGCAAGGGCCTTGGTTCAATCCCTGGTAACCACATACAACAATATTGGGCATGGAGACTCATGTCCACCAGCAATCAGAACCACATAACACAGTGCTGGGCATGGTGGCTCAGGCCTGTAATCCCAGCACTGTAATCCCAGTCCTCCAAGCAGAGGCAGGAGGATTGCTGTGGGTTCAAGACTGAGCTCAGGGTCAGTCTGAACTATAAAAAGCAAGACTCTGTCTCAAAAACAAAACAAAAAAATTCATTATATAAAGTACAGTCCTACCTCACTAGTCACAAGCCAGGGATGCCCACTTTAGATGCTGCTGAAATTCCTCAAAGCTTCAGGAGCCATAAGTCTTAAAATGTACAATAAACTCTGCTTTAGAGATTAAATTTCTAGCCACCCAATCCACTGCGTCATAACTTACATGTTATAATGTATGAATAACTGCTAACCAGATAGTAGATATCATAATGAAAATATTTTCTACTTGAGCAAAAAAATATAGGTCATTTTTTAACATAAAAAGCCAAATAACTCCAACTGAACCGAAGATTAATCTATCAGAAGAACTGCCTAAGTCCTTTTCAGAAATGAATGCATTTCACAGTTTCATTCATTGTCTGGATCTCCATATTTTCTCATAAATTGCATGAAATGAAAGATTGAAAATTCTGTAGAGAAGCAGAAGGGGCCAGAATAACACAGCTGTTTAAAAGTATCATGCAATATTTCAAATGCGAACTAGAAACACTCATGTTTTACAAACAATAAAATAAATGTTTATTTTGTGCATGATAGACTCTGTATGACTGAAAAACTCATTAAAGTATTCACACTATTACCTAAACTCCCACTTTCAATGCAAGATTGCACATAACATCATAGGTATAATAAATGCTTGAGGACTTTAGCCTTATAAGGAAGTTTAATATTATTTACACTTTATGCAATAAGCAGCATGAAAGATTTCTTAATTTTGTGATAGACCACTCACTGCATACATTATCTTGTGTAAATCAGAACAACCTTCATTGAGCAGCACATCATCTTCATCCTTTTATTTTTTGGTATTTGCCTCATTTCTGTCTGATGCCACTTTTGTCCAGCCGATCATGATTCTCTGCCATTAGTAAAATTTTTACTTTAATTCACTTCATTTTCCCTTCTATAATCCCTTCCACCTAAAAAGCATGGCAAAGAGTTCTCAGCAAATCAAGTAAGTTCAAACATCACTTGGTAAACATTAATCTGTTAACCTGGACATTAAATTTGTGGATGGGCAGAAATCTTAGTCCATGAATTTGAGCTGTAAGACATTGGTAAAGGAGCTGAAAAGAAAGTGTATCCTGTAGTGACACTATATTTGGAAACTTTGCAATAATCGAGTCAGGTTATATGCAAAAATTGTCAAGGGAAATTTTAAAACCTGAAAACATGCATGCCAGCAGACATGTGATAGCTGAAAATCTCCACATGGGTCAGCTCTTTGTGTCTAAGATGGTATGTTTACGGTGCCAGGGAAGGAGATCCCTCCACCCCCGCAAGTCTCTTAGCTTCAGATGAGGCTCCAGGCACATTAAGTCTGAGTGCAGACAGCTCAGGATCAGGGAAGAATAAACATCGGAGGGTAATTTTTATCTTGTGTATCTCTAGTCAGTGTAGCTACCCCGTGGAAGCTGGGAAGGGTCACACTCATGATGCTGCTCTTATGGATTTGAACCCTTATGTTGCTCATGGGCAGCCAGTAAGCATCTTTGGGTCATCACAGTGCTTCTCCTTCCTGTAGGTCTCAGCAAAGCCTTGCTGTTTCAGACTCTTCAGAGCTAACACTTGTCATTATTGTTATTATCTTCACAGTGTTATATTTCATGTCCAGTGCTGGCATTTACAGGAGTTCGTCTTTACACTTGTGCCACAAATATTTGTACATAATTATCACATATGATTCTTTATAGAGATCATGTCTACTTCCTAAGTCATCCAATTTTCTTTAGTCTTGGACTAATGTCTCCAAGAGGACACACTCACTAACCATTAGCTGAATGAATACATTTCTAGAAATCCAACTGATGTCTGTTTGTTGAGTACCTGCCCTCTGCACTAAAAGTCTTGTTTTATGTTATGTTTGGCCAAGGAGTAACTAGGTAGTATTAAATTAAATGTGCCCCAAGTCTCCTCTGAATCTTGAATCGATAGGCAGTGAATGCAGCCTGACTTACCATGTACCCATATTACAAGGGGCTTTCATAGTATGTTCTTGTAACAAACCAGTGTACCTCGGTCAGGCACATCACCTGCATCCCAGCCAATCATAAACTGCAAGCCAATCAAACCACTTATGTAAGATAAAGCAAAAGTGTAATCGTATCATGCCCTGACAGGGGAGACGTACAGCTTTACTAACCAATCGAACTCCTTTCTCACTTCGGTATGAGCTTCCTACCGCCACCTAGTCCAGCCTCTTCTGGTTCCAGATGCTTCTTGGTTCATTAGTTGTTCTGTACTCAAACTACCCAATCTGGCCCAGGGATATAGCTCACTGGTAAAGCACATTTTTAGCATATCCGTGGCCTGGGTACTGAATAGAAAAAGGAAAATAACGACTAAAGTTGTTTATTTCTTCAACTTTGATAATTTCACACACTGTGCTAGAAATTACCAGTTTCAATGAATGATAAAAGTGACACTACTAAATGAATTCACTTAAGTATATCGTATATGAACTACATATTACAAAGTATAGTAATGGTATGTTTTTTATTCACTTACATGATGAAATATTTTAAATTATGTTGTCTTTACAAGATTCTCATACGATTATTAGATGTAGCTACATCTCCGTTTCCAAAATGAAGATTGGACACTCATGGCCCTTAAGACCTGCTTCCTCTACAAATGAAGTGCTATTTTTAAAATGCTGGTATAATTGATGTGTCTTAGTTGCATCTAAGTTCTCCCTTGATGTAGCTGCTTATATGTGTATCTCGGAATGTTCCCCAAAGTCTCATGCAATCCTGTGTGGAGTGGCTAGGACACGGGGCACGATACTCACACTGGATTAGTCTACCGATGAGCTGATGGCTAAATACCATGTGGAGTCTGGCGGTAGAAGGCGGATCCCGGGTATGGCCTGGCCGTTCTTCTCCCTTCTCCTCCTTGTATCACGCTGTCTGCTCCCCTCCCGTGCCGCTGTGCACTGTTTTTCTCTGTGATTCCTTTCCACCATGCTGCCCTGCCTTGGAGCCCGCTGACCACAGACTGAAACCTTTGCAAACCATGAGCCAAGTTAGCCTCTCTTCTAAGTTGTGGATGTCGGGTATTTTGTCTCAGCGCTAAGAAAGTAAATTAGGCACTGTTACTCTGCATGTGTTAGGGGCTCAGTTATCTTTCACACCTGGGTGAACCTGAAGCAGGTTGCCGGGTTGGCCCTGCCTTGTCTTCCGGCTTGATTTGATGGTGCTTCGGCTGCTCCCGGGAATAGTCACGAGAGGGCGCAATGATCCAAGGAACCCATTCTTTCTCACAGAGGTGTTTTGTTTTAAATTAGTTTAAAGTGGGAGAGATGAGAAATGAGAGGAGGCAGAGATTACTTTTAAGTAATTAAATTCCAACTATTTTAAATTCTGGCAGATGATCAGAAGTTCAAAATACTGCTACTCAGGAGGCTAGACAAACAAATCCAGAAGAAATCTGAGAGTATTTCGAAAAAGTGAAAATGAACGTATTTATTGATACATATTTTGTGTGCTCTTCCATCCAGAACATGTTTTCTTGCGATAACCGCAGAAACGCAGCTTTGACCCCGGTAAGCACAGCTGGAGAAGCCTTCCTTCTCCTGCCCCACCTGCTTGTCGTGTGATGCTCGATTGTTCTCTTTTTGGAATTCTGTCCTTTATGGTGTCTGCGCTCAGACCTGACTCTTCCCCTCATGAGCGTTGATGATTCCATTATGCATCTGTTCGCTGCATCCATATGTCGAGTGATTTTGAGGTTTCAGACACTGCGAACTAAGCATAATCCTGAGCTTGAAGCAACTCAAGAACAGAGAAAATGAGAAAACAGAAGCTACGAAGGGGAGAGGGTGTTTATGTAAACTAGTTATTTCACAGATGAGATAGATGTCTGAGACCTGAGCTGAAGCGATTTCTCGAAAAGAACACAGGGGTCAGTCCACCTCCAGTAACTGATTTTTTTCCCTTTCAGAACACCAATATGAATCTTAATATGAATTAAGATTTCTAATTGCCTCCCGGCCCTTTGAGAATCATAGTAAATCCTCCAGTCGTAATTGTATATGTAATTGAAGCTTATTGGTAACTCATGGGTATACATAATAAATCGACTCAGTTATCTCTATGTTAGAAACTTTTGGGAAATTCTACTCGTGTACAAGTGATAAAACTCTTGTGTCCTCTTGCTGTAAGATGTAACAATATAAAAAACTGTTAAACATAAAAAAATTTAAAATGTAGTCAAGTAAAACACAAGCATTAATTAAAACTCAGAGAGTACCTTCTAAGATTCTGTCTGGTGATCAGCACAAGGAGAACTTCCTAGAGCATGTCGGGCAGGCTTTTTTGTTTTGTTTTTTTGAGACAGGGTCTCACTCTGCTGGTGATGAACTCAGCAATCCTGCCTCTGCCTCCTGAGTGCTAGGGTTGCAGGTATGAACTGCCATGCCCGATATTGTGGTATGTGGAGCTGATTGCCAGTAGGCATGAGTCTCCATGCCTTGGTGTTATTGTATGTGGTTACCAGGGGTCAAACCAGGGACTTTTTGCTAGCAAGGGAGACCCCAGAACCACTGAGCTAAATTCCTGGCCCCCAGTAGGATTGTTTCTAGATGGGACAGGTCTTTTGCAAGAGGGCGGGGGTTGGGGGAGTAATACAGGGATGAAGGTGGAGGGCAGGAGCCCCTAACACGGTGAAGACGTCCTCCCTACACAGGCCAACTCTCCCCGAGGAGTGTAGTCATCATGTACTGCAAACCAGCGCTAGTATTTCTTTTTACATAAGGGCATAAGAAGAAAGTCTCATGGAAATGAAAAATGAGCAAAACAATCTTTATATGAAATACCATGTTGACAAGAATTTAAAATAAGCAGTGATCTATTTGGACAGTCCACAGTAAACGGAAGATTGCAACTAGGAAAGTACTTGGAAATAGAGATTTTTCATTTAAAATTCATTTTATCTAAATCACATTAGATAACACATAAGAATTAAAAGGCTCATTTGTCTTTAGCAAAGTATATGTATACAGTATAAACTTATACATATAAATTATAGGGAATATACTTTTAAGTAAGGTCTTCATATATATTTACATTATATTTCAGTAAAGGAATAACTTACCAGGGAATTAAAATAAAATACAATACCTGAATACTAGATGATTTTATCAAGTGGAAAGTAGATAGCTTAAAATATGCACAAGACAAGAAATTTGACATCTTCAAAAATTATCTATCAGTATTCATAGGAAAAGTGAAGTTCATCTTCTAAAATTCTTTGTCTTATTTGCTTCAAAACATTGCACTGATAGAGAGATGCAAAATATGGTTGAAAAATAAGGATTATACAGGGATCTTTGTGTCGTCAAAGGATGAATAAAGTAATAGACAGGACTAGATTGATTTATTTTAAAGTTTTTCTTTAAGTAAATGCTCTGAAAATAGATTTAAAATAATAATAAAATTATAAGGGATACTTTTATCCACAGAAATATAAATTTGTGATCATGAACATTTTATGGAAATTACACAGAACATAATATTACAAAACAGGAGTGAAGTTGATGAGTTTTCCAGAGACAGCTAATAATACACTATGTTGAATGTGTGTAGAAAGATTATGATTACCTTTGTGGTGTACATAATTGTACAGTATGTGGAGCAATACCTTGCTTTGCAAACTGGTTGATCCAAGGTAGAGTTATTGTTATTGTCACTTAGACACAGCAAAGAGGTAACAAAAATGAAAGTGCTTTCTTTCCTATACTAATTCTCTCAATGAAAGAAATCAGACAAGAATGTTATATATTGCATGGTTTCTCTCCAACGTGTCAATCATGTAAAGAGCCAAATCAAATTGGTATGGGAGGACCTGGGAGGTGGAGTTTGTGGATACAGAAATCTGTGGGGTCGGGGACACAAGTGGGAGAATGGGAAGGGAAAGAAAAAAAGTCAAGATGGCATATATAAAAATTCCCCATAACCATGCTTATTATTTACTGAGAACATATCCTAGTATTTTTTTAAAATAAGTAAGCTAAGGCCCAACCCACCCAACTCAGTATGTCATAATAAAGCACAATATTTCCTTAACTTCAATGAATTGTAGGCCATGCATACCAGGAATGTAGCTGCCATGTCAACCAAGGGTGGGTCTAAATCTCTACCTCTGGCACCACCCACCATTTTTTTTTTTTTGAAATGAATAGCTCCATGTCATTCTCTGTGAGACCTGAGACATAGTTGTGAGTGTTTTACTAACAAATGAATAACATCAAAATGTGGTTGAGGGAATAGTTTCCATGCCCTGGAAGGACTTGAGATCTGTCAGCCTTGGAACACCTGGTTTGGGAACTTGCAAGGTTAATAACTGGCTTGGGAAGCATGAAGACCAGGTAGAGGGTGAACTAGCAGTGAGCACCACAATTTCAGCTGAGGCTGCTGAGTCAGAGCATTAAAAACCACATGTTTAGTCAAAAGTTAGATAGTAGGAGTCTGGCAGCACCTAGGAGTAACAGGTTTGGCTCACAGAAGCAAGGAAACTTCTCCCCTTGTGAGCTGGGGCCCCAGGGAATATGGGATGCTGCATTTCACAAAAGTACTGATTTTGCAGAGAGGGCCTCACAAGACTCATCATGCAGTGAGATATTCTGAGTATCAGCTGCTAGTCTTCAGATTATTTAAATAAGATGTTCGTTAATAGCTGCTATTATTGATGAAAGAGAGGGCTATGGGAATTACTAACTTCCTCTTAAAGGCTCATGGATGCCACCTGCGTGGCAGCGAAGGGTGGGTCTAAATCTCTACCTCTGGTACCACCTAAAGCATTCATCTTGTAGTGAGAAAAACAAATCAATGCTTATCATTACTTTTTTTTTTTTGGTTCCCAATTCAAAGGGGAAAGTACTTATATTCTTTCACATTTGGTATTATGATTGCCATTCTCACTTAGATATGTTTTTTAAACTAGTCTTACATCAAATTTGCCTCTCTGCTCACTACTTTGGCTGTTTTTCATGTTGAGCCAGGCTCTTTAGTCTCTTCCACTTGTTTGCATTTTGCTACCATGACAGCCAAGACCTTACTCTAGGCCTCCACCAAGTCTCACCTGCTCAGGCTTCGACACCTCCTGGTACAATGTGAAGCCGTTGTGACCTGTGTCTGATGAAGCCTCAGTGTCTGTGTCATTTTCTGTAAGGCAATTGTTGGGCAGTCTTGACCTAGTGCTCAGCATGTTCATGCCTTCTTTTCTGCCTATGAAGAAAGATCTGAATTCTGTAGCCTATTTTTAATAACTTTAGGTTTTGACACCTAATCCCTACATGCAACTTTATTTTTCATTTCTCTTTACAGTCGTTTGGGTTGAACAGGAATATTTGTCCAAGGAAAAGCACAAAAGAATGCTGTGTTGTAGAGGAGAAAAGAGAACTGGGGTGAGTAAGTTAAAATGAAAAATAAATCATTGATTTAGAAGAAAGTAAACATCAATAAGATCTTACAGAAAGCATTAGCAAAATTGCTAATATTCTGTGCTTTTGGAACTACAAAGTTGGGACTGGATATTACTGTAGCACTGCTCTGCAGTTAAACCTGAGAGGACAATGGAACAGTTGAAAATCACCTGGGCTCAGTCAGTGACAGGCACAAAAAGAGGGATAACTCATTATGCTGAAAAGAAATCCTGTTAAAGATGTAAATGAGTTCTAGAATTGTACATTATATATTGTGAAATAGAAAATACTCAAAGTAAAATAGCGTGAAGGGGGAAAAATAATAATATTATAACAAAAAGAAAGGAAACAAAGCTTATGTATATAGGGGGTGGGGGTGGTAGGGTGGGTAGGGGTATGGGAAAAATGAGAATTAAGTTGTGTCATATACTGGTACAAATTTTCATTGTTGAGTGCAATCATGATGTGTATATGTAGTGTACCAATAAAGATTTCAACAAAAAAAAAATAAAATAGAGCCCAGCACTCTGGGAGACTGAGGCAGAAGTTTAAACAAAGGGTGGGCAGCTTTGCAACTTAGTAAAACTTTGACTCAAAACAAACAAACAAACAAATAACAGCATCAACAACAAGAAACCCAACCCAAATAAAACAAAAAAGCTGAGGATGTACTCAGAGCGTAAATTTTGGATTTAACCTGTAGCAATATAGCACGCATGCACACACACACACACACACACACACACACACACACACACACACACACACCATATTTCTACGAGAAATGTAAGAAGGAAGACGGAATTTAACTTCCAAATGTAAAGCAGCTATTATGGAGTGTATGAGGTAAATTTTGATTATTAAGACAATATAGCTTTTAGGAGGAATATATGAGAGATTTTATGTGAGTTTGTTGAGCAGTAGGGAGAAGATAGGTTTATTTTTGAAGCTAATATATTTATATAAAGTTAATGTCTACAGATTTTTGCTAAGTGAATATGCTGAGGTGCCCATAAAGAGTGAATAATACTGCTTCATAACTGTACAAGAAATTAAAATGTCTGTTTGCTCTGGAAAATAATTTAATTCCACAGAATTAAATCTAATGTTCCCATGCCAGAAGAGTGCCCAGGGACTGAGGTTAGCAGCAGGGGGCCTGGGAAACTACACCACCGAATTTGCATTGGGGTTGGAGCTTACTGGCCTCCAGGCCCACCCTGGAAGCACACCCAGGGACTGAGGTTAACAGCGGGTGGCTTGGGAAATGGTGATTGTGCCACCGAATCTGCACCAGGGTTGGAGCTTTCTGGCCTCCAGGCCCACACCGGAAGAGCACCCAGGGACTGAGTTTAGCAGGTCAGAGTCTGACTTTCTCCACATCAACTGCAGAAGCACATCCAGTTACCTTGTATTGGTGACTAGGTGAGCCTGTTGGAACATCAGCCTCTACCATTGCAGCTGCACAGGACCTACAGCCTACTGGCCTCCAGCCCGACTGCACAAGTGAGCCCAGAGACTCTGTATTGGTGAGCAGATAGGCCCATTGAAACCTCAGGTAGCGCTATTGTAGCGGTACAGGAGCCAGAGCCTTCCTGCCTCTAAAGCAGACTGGAGAAGGTGTTCTGACTGTATTGATTGAGTGCCTCATATGGTGTGCCAGAACTAGGGGTTTTTCTTTAGGTCCCAATACAGACTGTAAAGAACAACCCAGGAAACACTGATATTTTAAGTTTCCTAACTATTAGGAAGGAAGTGACTTGCAACAAACAGCACCAGAAAACAGGGCAAGTCAGAGATGAGGAAACACTCAAAGTCTCAAATACAAAGATCCTCACCTCAAGTTAACACAGGGGGAAGCGAAATAGACAAGTTTTAAAGCCAGTCTCCAGGGTCCTCAGAAATGGTAACCAAAGCAGATCTAGGAAAATGGAAATCAGAACTGATCTCTGAGATGAAAGCACATATATTGGACACTGTCAACATGATGATTAATAATGCTAAACAGGAAATCATGGAGTTGATAGAATCCAAGATAGCAAAAGCAATGGAACCTTTTAAACAACTGCAAACAGAAGTCCAGGAAATTAAGAAAGAAAATGAAAGTTTGAGCAATAGAATGAATTTGGCAGAAGACCGAATTTCAGACCTAGAAGACAGGATCTCAGCCAATGAATTGGAAAGGCATAATCTATGGAAAAAAGCAAGTGATAATGAAAAGTCAATCCAACAGCTCCTAGATGATTTAAAGAAGAATAACATAAGATTGATTGGAGTCACTGAGGAAGCAGAAGACAGTGCTAAAGACATCAAAAGCTATTCACACAGATAATGGCAGAAAACTTCACAGAAAAAGGTAAAGAACTAGACATACAAATATATGAAGCATACAGAATGTCCCATGCCCGTGACATGAAAAAATCTACACCTAGGCATGTAATCATAAAAGTCCCAGATATGCAAGAAAAGAATGAAATACTGAAAGCAGCAAGCGAAAAGAAAACAGTTACATTCGAAGGGAAGCCCGTCAGGATCACAGCAGACTTCTCAACTCAGACACTCAATGCAAGAAGAGCCTGGAGTGAAGTCTTCCAAGCTCTAAAGGAAAACAACTTCCAACACAGACTAATGTATCCTGCCAAACTATCCTTCAAAATTGATGGGGAAATAAGATACTTTCATGACAAAGAACACCTGAAAAATTTCACAAATACAAAATCTGTGCTCCAAAACATTTTAAAGAATATCTTGGAGAAAAATAAGGAAAGTTACAAATCCATGAGACCTAACTGAGTCAACCCATAGGACCAAACAAGAAACTGATGGGGAAAGGGCAAAAGTAGAATAACACAGCCAAGAACAGGAAAACATGGTAGCACTAAATTTACCTATATCAGTCATAACCATTAATGTCAATGGACTCAACATGCTAATTAAGAGATACAGACTGGCAGAGTGGATCAAAAAGCAAGATCCTACAATGTACTGCATACAAGAAACACACCTAATTCAGAAAGAAACCCACGGACTAAAAGTAAAGGGATGGAAAACAATACTCCATGAGACTGGAAACAGCAAGAAAGCAGGAGTGGCGATTTTATTTGCAGACAAAATAGACTTCAAGCCAAAGCTGATAAAGAGAGATAAAGATGGACACTACCTTTTACTTCAGGGAAAAATCCAAGACATAGAAATCATAATCTTAAATATCTATGCTCCAAATTCTAATGCACCCAAATATATAAAACAAATATTAATGGGCTTGAAAAACCAGATAAACTCCAAAACAATAATAGTAGGGGACCTCAATACCCCACTGTCACAAAGAGACAGATTGACTGGACAAAAAGTCACTAAGGAAATCCTTGAGCTCAACTAGACTCTTCAGCAAATGGACTTAATAGATGCCTACAGAGTATTTCACCCCACAAAGTCAAAATATACATTCTTCTCAGCTGCTCATGGATCATTCTCCAAAATAGACCATGTGCTCATTCATAGAACAAGTTTAAGCAAATATGAAGGGATTGAAGTTATCCCTTGTATACTATCAGACCATATTGCTGTGAAATTGGAGCTGAATAGCAAAGGAAAGCCCAGGATCTTCAGAAACACATGGAAACTGAACAACACTCTTCTGACCAACCAATGGGTCACAGAAAAAATTAAAATTTCAGTTTTTCTTGTGAAAGAAGTCATGCAATATTTAAGCTTGTGCTCCTGATTTATTTCCCTTTACATTATGGTTTCAAGAAGTATCCAGTTTCCTACCAATAACTCAGAGTGTATGTGCAGTAGAACCCCACCGTGTGAAAACACCACATTTTTTTTTATCCACTCATTCACTGGTGGGCTGATAGGCGACATTCAATATCCAGCTTTATAAGTTGTGCTGCTGTAGACATGGCTGTACATGGATCACTGTGGTGTGACACCTTGAATTCCTAGGAAAAGATACCATGAATGGGAATAGCTGAGTTGAATGGAGTTTCTAGTTTCAGTTTGAGACATCTTCACATTAATTTCCATAATTATTTGTGATATCAGCTTACATTCCTAACAAAATGTTCTTCCATTTATTTGTTATTGTTTTCTTATTGTTGTTGTTATAATCATTCATCTTTGTGGAGCAAGATAGAATCTTCATGTTGTTTTAATTTACATTTTTCTGAGAGTCAGAGATGTTGAGCATTTTGCCACCTGTTTATTGCCTATTTAAACTTCTCAGATGTGTTTGCATTTAAATTGCCCATTTTTTTAATTGTGTCTTTTATCTTAGGGGATTTGATTTTTTAGTTCTCTGAGATTCTAAATATTATACCTTCATTAGAGGAGTAGCTAGAAAACAGTTTTCCACTCTGTGAGCTATTTTTTCATTTTATTTTCTCTGCAGAAAACTTTTTTATTTGATATCACTCTGATTCGTGATTCCTAACGCTATTCCTTATGCAACAGGGGCTTGTTTATAACCACTCCGCCTATGTCTTCAAGAGTTTTACTTATTTTATCTTTTAGTAGATTAAATATTTCTCTTTTAAGATGTAGATCTCTGGGTACATTGTTTAAAAATTCAAATCTTTATTGGTACATTATGAACACATATCATCATCGCATTCAAAATTCAGAATTTGTAACAGAATATGACACGACTTGATTCTCATTTTTCCCATTCCCCCACCCACCCTGCCACCCCTATCCCCATATACATGTTTTGTTTCCTTTTTGAATACTAGTTTATTCTTTTTCCCCTTGTTATTTACCCCACACCCTATTTCCTTTTAAATATTTTCTATTTCATAATATCAAGTATATATACTAGAACTTATGTATATCGTCATTTTTTCATACCAGAGAAAAGATATGATTTTTACACATTAGTGATCTATTTATATCATTTATGATGATGTCCTGAAGGTCTGGATCTATTTTGATTTTTAAACTAGGATTGACTTTGTGAGAAAAGCAAGAATAGACGTGTGTGTGGCAGCAGCTTCTCCATGACAGAAGTAGAGGTTAGACTCTGAAGTGAGGAGGAGAGTCACATATCTGTTAATGGTACAAGGACTGAGACATGGAAAGGAAACCCTACCACAGGCTGACGTGTCCCACAGAAAAAGAAGTGGTATACAGTGACCAATGCATTTCACAGATCAGCATGGTGGCCAACCATATTTTCCAGGGGAGAATGAATCTTCTTCGGATACAATGGAATGAGAGAGACTCATTAACATATAGTACAGTATATGTACTATTTCCAGGTATTTAATTTTCCTTGAATTTCTAGGCTTACTGGAGACAGCATGAGACTCTAAAGTTCAATGGGAAAATGCTTCTCGATGTAATTGCTTCAGGATCACAGTTGATTTTTTGTATTAGTTTCTATTTTTTAGGTTTTCTTTCTTTCTTTTTTTTTTTTTTTTGAGACAGGGTCTCGCTTTTGTTGTTCAGGCTGGCCCTGAGCCCAGCCTCAAACTCACATCACAGCAATCCTCCTGCCTCTGCCTACCGAGTGCTGGGATTACAGGCATGAGCCACCACGCCCGGCACTGTGGTATGTGGTACTGGTTGCTGCTGGATGTGAGTCTCCATGCCCAGTATGGTATGTGGTTACCGGGGATCAAACCCAGGTCCTTGCCCTTGCAAGACAAGCACCAGAACCACTGAGCTAACTCCCCGGCCCTTAGTTTCTATTTTTTGTGTTATCCATATGACAAAGCAGTGAGGAAACACCTTCAAAAGTAATACACAAGTTATATAAAGATATTATATTTTCCACTCAGAATGAATTTTGAATGATTTATTGTTTAAAATTCATACCTGTGACCTTGGTTTCTGAACAGAAGATGGAAAAATAATATTTTTTTGAAGATTTTATTCTTTCGCTGCAAAAGTGTCACTGGAATGTATCTTTGGGGTGTTGAACGACATCATCTGAAGGATTACAAGCCTCTGCACAGTGTATCTATGAGAAAGAATGAAGTGAATGCTGGAATAACTATATTGCTAGTGACAATCATGAGTTGCTCTTTCTTAATATATCAGTTGACATTTCACGTGTAGAATTCATGTAATTCTAATAGTGCCCACAAAATGTCAGTGTGTTCAGCACAGAGAGCGGCAAGATGCTGATGCTGGCTACAGACTCAGTGCCCTGTGCCTCCCAGCCTCATGCCACAACCCGGAGGAAGTATCATGCACACAAATTCCAAATGCCACCCCAAGCCTGCTATCCAATTTTCCCTCAAAATTGCACTTTAATGTCTACATTTTTCCTTTTGAAAGCCTTGCCCAATAAGTGACAAAGCAAGAAGAAAGTTACATTCTGCATAACATTTGAATTGAAAGAGACTTTTAAAATTGCAATTGAATGAATCAATTCCATTATCAACCAAAGTGACTCATTTACCTGTAATTTTTTTCCTTCTTTTCCTCATACTGAATACTTCACACATGTACACTGGGCATGCACACACCCACTGGCAACTACTCCATACACTCTGAAGGATCTTTGTTGTTGTTGTTCTTATCTTATTTTTGCATGTGAGAATACTTGAAGCCATGTAAACATATCAGATTGGTTCTACACAAGATTTATTTTTGTTTTAAACCTCATTGCTTAGATAATGAAATAGTAACTTTGAGAACCTATTCTGAGTTCCCTGAGTAGACCTGTCTTTTCTGAACTTGAGTAGCAACAGAGAAGATGGCATACACACGGGAACTCATGAGCTAGACAGGCTGAATCGATTCCCGCCAGGCTTACAAGCTGTGTGACTGTTGAAAGCCATTTCATCTCGGCACTCTACTTATCATGTATAAAATGCAAACAACGGTGCTAGTGTTTACTTGATAGATTACTTGTGAAGCTTAAATGAGTTTACAGACATCAAGTACCTGTTAACAGTGACAGTTAAACTGGGAGATGGGTCTTTGTCTTTTTGGGACTGTCCCCAGAAGACCCCACAGAGGTGACATGACACCCAAACACAAAGGTTCTGGAACAGCAAGCTCCTGGGAGCACGTGCTGTTCTGAAGTTCTCAGAAGGAACACGCTGGCTTACCTGACCCTGCTACAAAGTTTATCATCTGGTTTACCAGGAGCTGAAGAAACAGCTGGAAGCAGTACAGCTGGGACGTGATGCTGTGGGGAACTTTAGTTCTGGAACACAGTCTGCTGTTTTTGACGCTTTTGGTGATGAAGGAATATTAACTATGATGTGGCCTACTCCTTCTCAACCTGGAAAGTCAATGTTTGAGCCTAAATGGACCCTGAATTAGTTGAATGAGCATTTAATAAAATATTGATGTACTTAGATGTACTGATGTACTTAATAAAATACTATGTACTTAGAGAGATCATAAATTTCCACCATGTAAAGAATTTACATATTGTAGACAGCAATGTTCTCAAAGTCAATGAAATTGCAAATACAATCATTGAATCAGAGGGACTTTTGGAAAATATGGATGTAGAGAGCAGAGAGGGAGACATGTTGAATTCTCTGTGATATTTCTCATTGTGTTTATATATCAAATAAAAATTGAGCAATAGTTTTTGTTTTAGCAAAGCCCTATGCTGTGATCCTTGTTCAGCTAGTAAGCACCAACACACACACACACACACACACACACACACACACACACACACAGACATACACACACACAAACACACACACATATACAAATACATACACACACAGACACACATATACACACACATACACACTCACTCACACATACACATACACACATAAACACACACAGACACACACTCACACACACATTTAGATCGGGAAGTGATAGGAGTTGTTCACTTTGCTTAAATCTGGAATTGTGTAACAGAAGTCCATGTAAGTTCTGGACAACTCTAGGATTTCACTTACACTCTCTTAGCCTCAATCTCTGCACTGTACACATTAATTTTTCTACCACGAGGTTTCTATAAGGACAACCATCCCATGTGTACAAAGGTTCTCAGAAAATTGTAGTTTTTACTAATATAAAATATCATCAGCAACCCTTTCCTACTACTGTTAGGTGCCTTTGAGAGAAACACATTTTTTGGAGGATTGTTGCTTTAAGGTGTACAGAAATCCTCCCTGATTTTCACACTAAACTGTTTGCAATTAATGATATTTAGGATTCTTATGCCCTATGCTGATAAAGAAGAACTCAGCTTTACTTCTTCCTTAAATCCATCTATAGAAATGCTTAGTAGGAAACTTGGTACATAAATATTCAGTGAACACTTTTCAAAGGCTATGTAAATTGTCTTTCTAAAACATAAATACATGTGAGAAGAGAAAATCAAGGCCTCAAGCAGATTGCTGTCTTTGTGTTCTTCAACAATATGCTCCTACCAAGGAGGATAATGAAGTTTTCAATTTGCAGAGCACCTGTTTAAGGAGGCTCAGGGTGAATCAGGAAACAGACCTCGTGCCAATGGCCTAGGCTGTGAGGTGCCGGGAATAATTTTGAGAAAATGAAAAAAATCAGCCTTTAATGCAGCTGAAAGAGCTTCCTGGCCCCCTTCTCTGGATAGGCTGTTTTTTAACATTTGTTTTGGTTCCTTAGAATAAACAAAGTGAGGATGAACTGTTTTGTTTCTTATTTCCTACTGCTGACTACAAAGGTTGGCAGATGCCTTTTTTCTATTCGTTCAGAAAAACAAGAGCAATTATTTCTAGCATATGGTCAGGACTTTACTGGCTGTGCATTTTTGATGCAATACACATCTAAGATTTGGAGCTGGTTATTTTTTGAAAGTGTTCTGTCCCAGAGGTGATCTCAAATCTACTAGGATTCAGTGACATTTTATAGTAATTTTTAGGAAAAATGAAACATACACATCAGTTATTTAACTTCTAATAGCAGATTCCCTTCTTCTATTTAAGCTTTTTGCTTTTCTGAGCTTTGCTCTAGAGATTTTATTAATTATAATTTATGAGCAATAAATGCTTACTATTCTAAGAAGTAATATTCTAACTTCCTGAAATTCAGGTCATACTTTGCAACTGTCAGATACTGTGTCTTTTAGGGATTTTAAATGCTTTAAAATGTACATATTAGGATAGTTCATTCATATAAACTGACCATAAATTGGTTGGGATTGATATTAAGGTAAATAGGCTTCAAATTTACTCATATTTTTAAGGCAACAGCAGTCGGAAACAGGGATATACTGAAACAGAAATGTTAGAATTTCAGTAAAAGCCAGAACCAAGCTTCAGTCTTGTTTCTTGTACTTGCTGTGAAAACTTACAAAACTCCTATCACCTTCTTGGGCTTTTCCACTTTCACCTGTGGAATGGGTAAAAGAATGATTACCTTGTAGAAATTAAAATCAGAATCAAAGCAAAAGTGTAATGTAAAGTTGCTAAATATGTTAGTTTTCTTCCAAATATCAGTTTTTCCACTGCTTTCAGTGTAGATATGTGTGTGTGTAGGATTATATGACTACCTACTGGCATTTGACACAGAGTAATTATATTATAATGATTTGGGTCCTTTCAAAAGTGCCATTTACAAATTTACTCAGTTATTCATTATATTGCAAGTTACAGTTTAACAAGTGTTGGACCATCCTAAAGTCAGAGTGACCTATCACCTTGCAGATCATGCCAGACTTGACAGCTGACTGCACAAGGATACTCATTATTAACACTCAAGGAAAGACAAATTTTTTCTTCCTTTGTCCTTTATGGATGGTAAGACCTTCATTCTGATACTGGGTAGAGTCCAGCTTTAAATCTGTTCTACTATTCTTTTATTATGACTATCTCAGAAGTCTCATTTGGAGAAGCACTCAAATGTGTCATAAAGAATTCTTGAGTAAACATAAGATGGCAGTGGAAAAGGCAGTGACATTCTTCTGAACTGTAAAAGAATTCTTTTTTTTTTTTTTCTTTTTGAAAAAGGGTCTCACTTTGTAGTTCAGGCTGGCCCTGAGCTCAGCCTCAAACTCACACCACAGCAATCCTCCTGCCTCTGCCTCCCGAGTGCTGGGATTACAGGCTTGAGCCACCACGCCCGGCACTGGGGTATGTGGTACTGATTGCTGCTGGTCATGAGTCTCCAAGCCCAGTATGGTATGTGGTTTCCGGGGATCTAACCTGGACCCTTGCACTTGCAAGACAGGCTCCAGAACCATTGAGCTAAATCCCCAGCCTGTAAAAGAACTTAATAAATCTATATTTCTAAAGTCACCACTTTGGGGAAATAAGTACAGTCATTGATGAGGAGACATTGAGAAATCTGCCCCAACTGGACTTTAACTGGGAATATGAGCAAGGAAACAACAACTAGCTGGATGATACGTTTGTCATTGTCGATGATGAAGTTGTTGTAGAATCTAATGCCATTATGCTCTGTCTTAATATCTTTTTGAAATTTTTACTTGGTCCAAGCAATATAAATGATGTCATTCATACAAGAGAAGAGGCATTTCCTTGTATCTGTCATTATGATCAGACAGAGTTTCTTCTGTCTTTTTCACTTTCTTGTCCCTGAATGAAAGACTTGACCCTCTGAATTTAAAGAGGAAGTTTATTTTTGCCCATGGTTTCCAGAAGATTCAGTCTGTAATCAGTTGAGTCTGAGGCAGGAAGAGCCTGGGTGGAGGAGAGCGGCTAGTAGCATGGCGAACAGGAAGCAGGAAGCAAAGGAAAGAGCCAGAAAGGACAGAACCCTCCAAGTCGTGCCCCAGACTGCCTCTTCCCATCAAGTCCTCCTTCCTATCAGCACGTTCTGCTATAGATTGATCCATGGGGGAATCCACTAGGGAGTGGAGTGTACCTGTCAGCCAGCCTTCCTGAAGCTCCACCTCTGAGCACATTCTGAGCTTTTGGGAGACATTCTGGATTTAAGCCATAAGAGCTTCACAATTAAAGTGTCTTCAAGGAACCCGGACACTCACAAAAGCACCCAGTGATAAATATGGCCATGACGACACTGAAGAGACAGCATTGGCCCTTCTGCTTCTTAAATGAAAGTTCTCCAGTTTTTCACTTGTCCCAAAACTTCTAGACATGAAATACCTCCACTATTCTTTTTGTCTCAGTGTACTGCTGGGATGAGCCAGTCTACTAACTGGTTACTCTTCTGTCTAAAAGAGGCAGCATGCGTGCACACACACACACACACACACACACACACACACACGTACTTGCACACACACATACCCAAGCACACACACATGCATGCACACACATGCACACACATTTGCACACACACAGGCACAACTTTCTTGTGAAAATGTCCAAGTGTCAGGTGACCATCAGGGCCATTGGTGAGGAAGCCTGGGCTTGAATCCCACCTCCTTGAAGTACAGATGTTGTACCTTCATTTGCATCAGTGGAAGTATGAGTTGTGGAATGGGGCATCGTTTGGTTTAATGAACATTCAAATCAGGCTAATACCAACCATAAATGTTTCTGATAATTGTACATTCAATAACAAAGTTAATGCAGTGTATTAAGAATTGTAAAATAGGGTTTTAAAGTTCTGATTAAATTTCATGAGACCAAGAAGAAATGAAGATAACATTATCATAATGACATTTTATTCTAATGGATTTTAAAATTCTGATTGAAAGAGGTCTGCAGATGAGAACCTTAGGAAAGATAATGTTTTTCAAGCTCTATAGCTTTGCTTTACAAGATTTGATATAGCTTAAATTCACAGCTCAAACTTTCAAAATTTTATTTAGTTCTTTACCATGTAGATCAACAAATTCTCCAAAAGTACTTGAATACTCAGGATGGAAAGAAAAGCTGATTTCGAAAATCAGCTCATTATTTAAAGATGTTCATGATTTGAAAAAAAAAAAGCTGAAGACATTCTGAGATCCATTATTCTTGTAACATTTCTAAGCCACCTAAACTTTTTTGTATGTTCAACATAAAACATGAGAAATACTGTTTGTCTTCTCACAAGTTCATATCTGAATGGTGAGATCAGTCAATAAATCAGTATCTGAGAAACAGTAATATGATAAATTAGTCCTAAGTGCTACAAGATTACAAAGAATAAAAATTCTGTACAGTTTTTTTTAAAGAGAATAAACTGTGCAGTTGATTACCCAAGTTCAAATTTTGACTCTAGTATCTGAAACTTCAGAAAATTTATTTTAACACTTCATGTCTCAATGTCTTTATTTGTAAAATCTGGAATTGAAATATATCTGCTGTGGTAGGGGTATGGGACAGATGAGTTAAAGTTAACTTGTTTAGAATCACATGTGGCACAGGGAAATGCCACAGGAACACAGCTAATACTACAGATAAAGTCCTGAAAATCTCACACCACGACTGAAAGTACTCTGAAAACATGCTGACAGATAAAAGAAGCATGAGTACTGTCAAAGAATGGTGAACAACTTTGTGAAGTAGGTGAACAGCATAAGGAAAGATTCAGAAGAGGTGTGATAAGCTTAAGTGGCTGTCCAAAGTGGTTGTTTCTAGGCAGGGGATGTAGCTTAGTGGTGCCACACCTAGCTCACAGTTGCAATGCTCTGAGTTCAATCCCTGATACTGGGAAAAAATGGTTCTATTTTGCCAAGAGCAACAGGCTTGTTCCTGATTTCAACAATCAAACCATCTTCTTGGGGCCATGGGCAGGAAACCACCTGCCAGACATGGCTTTGCTATTTCGTGGGCTATGGACAGCACTCGCTGCCTTTCTGAGGACAGTGGCCATATCTTGCCAGGGTCTGGAAACATTCCAGTTGAGTTGCAGAAGAGGGAAGGGAGTCAGAATCTGCAGAGAAGGACTTAACTTAAAATATGCTGCAGTGATCTGTGTGGAAATGGGTCTGGCCAGTCAGTGAAGTATGCCGAGAATAAGGAAGGTTGCGAGAGAAAATTTGGACAGAAATCAAGTAAAATTGTTTCTATTAATTAGGCATGAAAGGAAGTGGGAAAAAGCCTTGAAGATGATTCTTGAGTTTTGTGGTTTGGTAACAAAGACAACACTGATGAAATAAATGAAGGAAATTCATAAGGGGTAGTTTTAGGAGTTAGGATGTAATTCCCTTAAAATTGAGGTACTTTCAGATTTCTGTTTTGCTTCACAAAAGTTTTGTAATATAAATTTAATTTTAGTTTATACAGAGTTATTCACAGGTAAAATTAATATTTGAAAAATTATCATAACTACCCAAGAATAGTAGTATGTACTTTTTATCCCAGATCTCTGGAAGGCTGATGCAGGCAGGTCACAGGCACAAGCCCAGTCTATGCAATACAGTGATCTTGGGTCATAAAATTAATCTGGAATTTAAAAAAAAGAAGAAAGAGAGAGAGAGAGGGAGAGAGAAAGCGAGGAAGGAAGGAAGGAAGGAAGGAAAGTAGGAAAATACAGGAAAGAAGTAAAGAAAGGAGAAAAAGAAGAAGAAAGGGACAAAGAAAAGAAGGAAGGAAAAAAGTAAAGGAGAAACTAAGGAAGGAAAAAAAAAGAAGAAAGAGGGAAAGAGAGAGGGCAGGAAAATAAGACTATGAAAACGAACCTGGAAGCTAGTTCACGTAGATTTTAATTGACTAAATCATAGTGAATGAATCAGTCAAAATAAATAATGGTAAAAATGGACCATAGTTCATGCAAGGAACCTCTGTGTGTCTTGGGCTAAGGTCTAGGTAAGGAGCTAAGAGAGGTTCTATAGTCACCAGTTGAGGAGACAGTGGCTGAGAGGCTCAGGGCTAGTCCTCCTGGGGAAGGTGGATTTGGGGAATCTGGTGTGAGGTTTCTTTTTTTTTTTAATTTTTTAATCTTTATTGGTACATTACGTATATGCATCATGATTGCACTCCATAATGGGGATTTGTACCAGTATAAGACACAACTTAATTCTCATTTTTTCCCATAGCCCTACCCACCCTACCACCTCCCCATATACATAAAATTTGTTTCCTTACTTTTTTGTTACAATCTCAACATTTTCCCCCTTCTTCCTATTTTACATTGAGCATTTTCTACTTCACAATATGTAACATAAAATTCTAGGACTCATTTACATCTTTATTTTCTCATACCAGAGAAAAGGTGCAATATGTACCTATCTGTGCCCTATTTATTTCACTTATGAGGATATCCTCAAGGTATGTCCATTTAAGTAGAAATGATTCAAACTTATCATTTTTTATGGCAGAGTAATACTCCATTCTGTAGAAGAACCACAGCTTTTTTATCCAGTCTCCAGTTGATGGACACTTGGGTTGTTTCCAAGATGTAGCAATCACAAATTGC
>PVIR01019515.1:0-31873 GCA_004026965.1 Petromus typicus
CCCCGGTAACCACATAACAATACTGGGTGTGGAGACTCAACCCAGCAGCAACCAGTACCACATACCACAGTGCCGGGCGTGGTGGCTCACGCCTGTAATCCCAGCACTCGGGAGGCAGAGGCAGGAGGATTGTGATGTGAGTTTGAGGCTGAGCTTGGGGCCAGCCTGAATCACAAAAGCGAGACCCTGTCTCAAAAAAAAACCTAAAAAGAAATTATTTTGAAAAGAATCTTTATATTTTAAAGAAATTTTAGTATTTTCTATGTAGATGGAAAATCATTGTTACTTGCCATGTAAAAATAAATCCAGTTACACCCAAGTGCAGTAGACACATCTATGATCTCAGCTACTCTGGAGACTGAGACAGCCTCCAGCTTGTGCAATTCAGCAAGACGCTGTTTCAAGAGTAAAATCTTTTTTAAAAGAGCTGGGAACCTGGCTCAGGGCTCCCTGGATTCACTTCCCTGGATCCAATAATAACCAACTGTTATTATTAAACTCTGGCTGGGCTCTGCAGCCAGACAGACAGACAGGTAAGCAACTAGCAAGTGTCACTGAAAGGGAGGAGCCTCACAGGCCATGAGGTGAACTTTCCTACCTTCAGAATGAGACCTTCCTCCTGACCTGAATGAAGGAAATGTGACCTGCTCCTAGGAACATGTCCCAGGTGGTGCTGTGCTCACTGCTCCACAGGTGCCTGGAGTTCTCCTGGTACACAGCAGTTGCTCAGTGAATGTTGACTGACTGGATGGATTAATTAACATACAAAATGAAATAGATACAGGGACTTTCATAGCAGCAATTCTTATATCAAGAGATGGTGGAAACAGGTAAGTCCACGAGAAGAGGAGCAAATAAATTCTACTCTGCCACAAACCAAATAGCATGCAGTCTTTGTAAAGAATGAAATCATTCTAAGTACAGTAGTGTGTGGATTCACCAGTGTGTTAAGTAAAATAAAGTTGAGCGGTCGTGGATGGTAAGCTTCCATTACTCTCTTTAAAAGAGACTGTAGAGCCAGATGTGGTGGCTCACACCTGTAATCCCAGCATTTGGGAAGCAGAGACAGGAATATTGCCTTGAGTTCAAGGCTAGCCTGGGTTACATAATGAGTTCAGGAGCCTGAACTAGAAAGGGAGACCTTGTCTCAAAAAGAAACAAACAGGGTCCAGTGGTTTCAGCACCTGCCTTGCAAGTGTAAGTTCTCTAGTTTGATCCTCTGTAATCACATACAATAATGCTGACCATGCCAACCAGCAATCAGTACTGTATACCACAATGCTAGGCATGGTGGCTCACACTTGTAATCCCAGCACTCAAGAGGCAGAGGCAGGAGGATCGCTGTGAGTTTGAGGCTTGCCTGGGCTGCATAGTGAGCTCAGGGCAAGCCTGAACTACAAAGTGAGATTCTGTCTCAAAACAAAAACAGAAACAAAAAAATAAGGCTGTAGGAAGCCAGGCGTGGTGTGCACCTGCCATCTCAGCACTAGGGAGGCTAAAGCAGGAAGATCACTGTGAGCTGGAGCCCAGCCTGAGATACGTAGATAAACTCTGTCTCAAAAAGCAAAAGCAAAAACAAAAAAAGAGGCTGTAGGAATGTATATGTAGAAACATTAAAAATATCTGGAAAAATACAGAAATAGGAAAGAATATTTGGTTTAAAAGAGGGAAGCCTCGCTGGGACTTAGCTCAGTGGCATTGCACCTGCCTTGCAAGTGCAAGGTCTTGAGTTTGATCACTGATAGAAAAAAAACGAGGGAAGCCTAGGCACCTCCCTATAATCTCAGTTCCTTGAAAGACAGAAGTAGGAAGATCACAGGTTCAAAGCCAGCCTGGACAACGTGTTGAGACAATAAAAAAGGCTGAGGAGACTCAGTAGGCAGGAGCACTTGCCAGCATGTGTGAGGTTGTAGGTTCAGTCTTCAGCAATGGAAAAAAAAAAGTACAAAAGAATAGAATCCGATACTAAAGAGAGGAAGAATATGCTCTTCTGGAATCAGTACAGAGCAACTATGCAGAAAAAAGATGCATGAGCCAGAATTGGAAAAAGAACTAGCTCAGCATGAATTCACCTTGACTCAGAGCTGTGACTGCCACACGCCCTCCAGTGTGCCATGGCCCCTGGGAAAGCCACAGCAGGCGTCTCTCTCTTACCTGTGGATCTTAACCAGAGTTTTCCTTCCACTTGATGTGAGCATCCTTTATTTTAATTAGGCAAAGCAAATCTTGCTCTGGATCAGCCATTTATTTATCCACTGGTAGGAGTCATGGGTCCTTGACTGCCACTCCTGCCACTGCCCCACCCTAGTCATTCCTCCTTTGTGGCCTTTGTGGGCTGGCTACTTTCTGGGAAGCAGGCAGGCTGCTCTCAGAACACAGGCTGCAGACCTGGCTTTCTTCCCTTCCCACATTGCCCAATCCTAGTAAGTACCCTAGAGGTACTCTCAGGCTTTGTTGCAGTGCATCTTGGCTCTGGGCTATTTTCGGCTGCCAGCAATTCTCAAGTTGGCTCAATCCCTCCATCCTCCCAGTACTTTCCAGGGTTCCAGGTCCCTGAAAACCAGCCCAGGGGCTTTATCTTGTCACCAGAACCCACAGCTGGTGGCCCCCAAAGAGTGGACATCCTTGATCACACTCTAGTTCCATATGTCTGTCAGGGACCGCAGACTCTGCCATCCCAAGTGTTAGGAAAAAAGGAAAGGAAACAAAGGCACAAGGTCAACAGGACAGCTGTATTTCAGAACAAGCCTGACAGGACTGCTGCGGCGCTGAGACCAGACGAGATCCTCTCATATGGGCTCTGGTATTCTTTATAGGATCATGGGGGCTGGGAGACCAGTGAAGGGGGTGTGGCTGCCAGCCAGGATGAGGCTTACTGAGGGCTGTGGTGGCCCAAGGATGATGCTGGGGCCATTCAAGTAGAAGTGGCTGCTGTCAGGAGCAGGGCTGCTAGTGACAAAGTCACTCAGGGTGGCTGTGCTAAGGCACTTAAAGTGCTCTCTGTCTGCAAGGCAGGGGCAGATTCCTTCTCCAGATACTCATTCTTAGGCTCAGATGCTGGGTCCACATGGCAGACAGAGAAAAGGCATAGGGCACAGAGCAAGGGGCAGGAGTATGGCAGCTGAGGTGGCCACACAGAGGACAGACCCAGGGGCACCCTTGACCATCTAGCTCTCTGGCCAAACTGTGTCCTCCAACTATCCTGGCCAGGGAGCCAAAGATGCATTCCACATCAAGCCCCACTGTGAAGAGAGCAATTCTGTGCATGAAGGAGAACCTGGAGGTCCTGTGAGCAAGGGATGCTACTCCACGTTCATACTATGTTACTCTCAGTGTGTGCACAGCTTCCCTGCCCTGGCAATTGGCACAGTTTGGAGAGCAGGAAGATGCGTTCATTTCTACATCACTCACACTTCCAGTGTGGGGTCAAAGGTGAGCATGGGCCACACTCTGAACCATTCTGAACCACTCTGAGACCATTAAATACCTAGGATGGAGTACTAGCAACAAGTTTGTGAACTGGCTGACAGTAAGGAGCCACAGCAAGTTCTTGATCTGAGAAAGTTTTGAATGGATTCCTCAGGTGTCCTCTGGTGATTCTGAGCTCTGTCAAGGTGAGTGCTATGTCAAAAGATAAGATGGGGAGGTAAAAGCTTGGAAATGTGATCCCTGGAGAGGAGGCATTTCATCAGGAACTGAGGATGGGTATGATCTGCTGCTCATGGTGTTACATGTCTGTCATTCCAACACTGAGAGGCTAAAACAGGAGGACTGAAAAATTCAAGCCCAGCTTGGGCAACTCAGTGCTTTAGCAAGACCCTGTTTCAAAAATTAAAAATAAGGAAAGAGCTGACGATGTAGCTTAGTGCAATAGCCTGCCCTAGTGTAGGCAGAAAAGGATGTGAGCTAGTGGGCCAAACCCAAGGGGTGCATCTGTCTGGAGGGTACCCACTGGGTGGAGCAGGGGAAGCAGCTCAACAGAGCCCCGGGGGAGCTTTGAGGAATCAGACCAAGCAGAGCTGAGCTGGGCTGTTCTTCAAGGCTTGCACACCGTCCCCGGGCCTAGACTTCACCTCCAGGCATCATCATGAGGGGTCTACAGAGAGCACTGAGCAGGGACAGAGAGCATAGGAGGGACTCTTGGAAACAACAGGAAACAAGCGGAGGGGAGAATGGTCACCAGGCATCACAAGAAAGCAGAGACCCAGGGAATGTGGGGATAGAGGGTGCAAGAAGGAGGGTGGAAACCCATAAAAAGTCATCCGCCAGAGACCACAGGAAGATTATGAAGGCCTTGCAGAGGGGAGGCAGGATAGAAAGGGCTCACCCCGTGACCTGGGAAATCCTGGTATGAAGCTCAGGATGCAGGTCCTTGCATCCCACGCCCAGTTCCCTCTATTATTATTATTATTATTATTATTATTATTATTATTACTATTATTGTGATTATTATTATACTGCCAGCATTCTACCATAAGCTACATTCCCAGCCCTTTCCAATTTTTTTTTTTCAAATTTTGGGAGTCTCACCATCTTGTCCCAGTTTGGCTTCAAACCTGTGATTGCCCTGCCTCAGCCCCTAAATAGCTGGGCTACTAGATGTGAGCCACCACACCTGGTTCCCATACCATGACTGTCCCTGTGTCCATGCCTTTGGATATGTGATCTTTTCTGCCAGAATGCCTTCTAGCTCCTTTACCAGCTTACTGCTTACAGCTTACTGTGTACCAGCAGCTATCCATTCACACATTACCTCCTCTGGGAAGCCCCGCAGGACCTCTTTATGTGCATTCACCTCTCCTCAGGGTCCCTCTGCCCTCCAAGCTGCCTGTGGCCATGTCTATCTCCTCATGGAGGGCTGGCCTCAGACTCACTCACCTGTATCACCAGGGCCTACTCAGTGCCTGGCACATAGCAGGTGCTCAATTTGTGTGTTGAGTGACTCAGTGAAGCCACAAGTAGATCGGAACTCCAGGCTGAGTGTAAAGAGGCAGGGGGCTCAGGACTGAGACTTGGGAACAGACAAAGCAGGCAGCCCGGGGACTCAGGAGCCTGCATCACCCACCCAGGGTGGCTAGGGATACTCCCTTCTCTAATTTTCCTCTTCCACGTCATGGCATTTCTAGCTCCCCGAAGACACTCTCCTGAGGCCTTCCCACTAAGGGGTCTACCTGTGCTGGGCTGGGGTGTGCCTCTGCTTGTTTCCTGCCCTGCAGGTTCATCCCACATGAGGCACTGGTGGGAACCAGAGGTGAAGGGGAGGCAGCCAGGGCTTTTCCAGCCTCCCAGTCTGGGGCAGAGCAGTAGGAGGGGGACCCCTGCTCACACCCAGGTTCTCCTAGGGCCAAAGGACAGGGTGCCCACCTGGGGGCCATGTTGGGGCAGTCTCTGGGGCCTGGGTGTCTTCCCCTGAGCATCTGTCCCCAGCCCTGGGATGGCAGCTCTGTCAGAAACTCTGAATGGGAATGTTGCCCTGGTTGGCTCCTGTTTGATCCAGCACATTCAATCCCTCCTCAAACCACCCCGGCCACCGCAGGATGACGTAGTTCTGTTATTCCAGACCCAAGGGCCAGGTCAGTCCACCTGCCAGACTGGAAGCTGGAGACTCTTCTTTCTCCCCAGAGCTGAAAGGAAGAGGCTAAAGGAAGAGCAGACAGAGTAGAGTATGAGGCGTACACCTGTGACACATCACTTGGAGGCCAAGGCAAAAGAAACAACGATGACAGCAAAAACTAAAGGAGTGTCATGTTGGAAGGCAGGAGGTATGGGACAGTGCAACCTAACTAGTCTCTCAGAGGCTCTAAATCCTCCAGGAGAGTTGAAGGTGATATGGAGTGGATACAGAGACAGAGAGGTGACTTAGGAGGGGAAAACCAATCAGGAAGTGAGAAGTATTGAGTCAAGCCAGGGCTTCCTAAGAAAGCTCCCTAAGTGGGCTCGGGTAGGGTCTCAGGAAGGTTGGTCCAGTCCCTGCTGTGCCTTTAGCCCCACCCTATGCCTCACTGTTCCCCTCCCCACCTTACTTCTCCATCCTCCCTTCTATCGCCCCTGCAGGGCTGGAGCAGACAGGCAGTGGTAAAGTGAAAATGTTATCAGCCGGCCCAGCCTGTGGATTCCCTGGTTGGCACAGCTGTCCAAGGTCCACAGTACGAATAATCCCACCCGTCCAACTTTCAACTACCAGCATGAGGTCGAAGACTACAGAATAAGAAGAGAGACCATCAAACATACCTGCTTCTGTCCATCCATCCCTGGCCCTCCGAAGACCACTGGATGATGATGGCAGTCAGCTTACCAGGAGGACAGCACCAGCCACGCTTTGGGAATGCCCACCTCTCGTCCTTTCCAAGGACAGGGTCTCACAGGAATGTGGGAACCAGAACCCTCAGGCACTCAAATGATTTACTGGCCACTTTCTCACTGGACATGGCTGCATATCATGGGCGAGCTGACTAAGCCAATAAAAGCCAGAACACAACTTCCTTTGTCCAAAACAAAGAGAAAAGGACAAATGATCCAAGGCGGCATCCTGTCACTGATACACAAAACCTACTCACTGTTCATCACCCGTTTGTGGAACGACAGTCCTGCCTCTTCTCAGCTCCTGTGTACACTAGGGTAGATATTCTGAGGTCAGCTTTGCTTTTGACCCTGAGCCTTCTGTTACAATGAATTCACAACCTTGGGCGAGTCACTTTTATCCACACCTTGATTTGCTCACCTGTGAGATGGAGATGATACTAATACTTACCTACTTTATGGGGTCAGACTTAGCTCTCACCTGGGCATAGTGTCACCCCTGTGAGGGTATCTGACAATGTGTGGAGAAATTTTTTGTTTTGACATGGAGTGGATGAGGGAGTGGGTTCACCTAGTACCTAGTAGAGTGAGGTTAGAAATACTCTTAAATACCATACAAAGCACAGGAAGTGCTCTCTCACAATGAATTCTCTAACGCAAAACATCAATAGTGCTAGCAGCACCGTGAATACTAAGTGAGGTTACACACACAAAACACTGAGTACATGTTTGGCTCACTCTCTGAAGTTCTGGAAAAATAGAAGCTGCTCTTCTTTGGGACTGGCACAGTCTTCCCCTCCTCCTTCCAGGCCTAAAACAGATGGGATGTGAAACCCCCTGACTACTGAGAACTTAGCTCACCACTCTCCAGGTGTGAGTCACCCTGTAAATGTCAATTATTTCATTTAAATCAGAGCTGGAGCTACACAAGTGAGTCAGGCCTAAGAAGCCTTCCTGGGCTGTCAAGACTTGGGCAGGGAGGAAGTTAGCCTGTCCCAAGAGCTCCTTTCAGAGGTATGTAAACTCCTTACGGCTCAGAGGTGCCACAGAGCCCCCTTGCATAAGAAGAGAGGTTGCGCTGTTTCTCCTCTAACCCCACAAACCTTAGGGCTTGGAAAGATCTAAGGAAAAAACAGAGAAACCAAAAAGACCTGCTTGTCCCAAATACTTTTCTTACTCATGTGCAGTGTTTGTTCCTCCCTGTGATCTGACCTGAAATTCCTTCTCTAGAGCTGCATCACTGAGTCAACAGAGTTCTTTATCACTGCACATTAGTGCTAGTAGTGCGCAGCAGGTAGGCCATGCCAGGGAACTCAGACCAGAAGAGTGTCCAGGGAAGCTGGGGACACATGGGGACACAGGTGCCCTAAATATGGCTGGAAAAGGAGAAGGTCAAGACAGACAGGGAGCATGTGCAGAATCTAGGCCCACGCCAGGATATTCCTGAGAAGTGCTGTGCCCAGAGGCAAGCAGATGTGGGAGGTCCAAGCCAGGCCTTCCAGATGTGATACCAATCTGCACAGCTGGCTCAGCTCTGCTGCAAGGCAAAACCCTAGGGTGAACCAGCTCAGGGGCCCAACTCCACTCTTTCTTGCCTCCATCTTCCAGTAGGCAACTGACAGCCAAGATAAGTCCAAGAGTCTGCCTGGGTCTGAAGCACACAGGTGCCAGGTGTGTCATGCCATGCCCAGGCCCTGCCTGTGGGGGCTGGGGGCAAAACAAGATACAAGGTTGACTGCTTGAGAATAAGACAACTAGGATAGGAACTATAAGGAGCTGCAAGCTCTGCAGTAAGGCATTCAAAAAACAATGGGCCACATAGTGCAAGATAGTGCATGCCTGACATCCCAGCATGCCTTGTCCAGCGCAGCTGTCTGACCACCTAAGAGGAGGTGGTGGGAGACGAAGAAAAATCACACAGACACATGTATAAAGAGAAATCTGTGTCCAGGTGGAAAACAGCTCTCTGATGGAAAAACTGTGACCTTGTGCCTATTCACCATGTTGATTTTACACAGTTTCAAGGGGGTGCGTTAGGGGCAGTTTTAAAGAGAGCAAGCTCTTTGTATTATGTTGAGAATGTGGAAAATAGGACATTCTCAAGGCTGACCAGCCATGTTGCAGTTAGTCATCAAGGACATGGAGCTCCCCATGCTGCTCCTTTTATTGCCTGAGCTGAAAGTCAGGAACTGAGTACAGTAAGTGTCTTTGACCACTTAATGTTCCGAGAGCCAGGCTTTGCACATTACTCTGGTATTCAACTGAAGAAAGACCCTCGGATCATTTTCTTTCTACAGCTCCCTACATCAGCACTTGGGAGGCTGAAGCAGGAGGATCCCAAGTTCAAGTCCAGCCAGGGCTACACAGTGAGTTCAAACCCAACCTGGACTACATAGCAAGACCTTGCCTCAAAAGAAAAAAGGAAACAACACTGGACCATCTGAACAAACCGTATTTGTAGCCAGGGTGAGAGATGAGGCCCTCAGGTTGTGAGTTTCCCACCCCTGCCTAAATGAACCGGCTTCCCCAGGTCCCAGGCAGAAGTCCCATCCTCTGGGTACCGACCTCTAGAAAGGTGCTAGGGTGTGAGGTCCTACTAAGTGGTCCTGAGGGACCCTCTCTCTACAGACTCACTCATCCCTGCTTATGGAGACCCCTAATGAAATGGAGGAACCAGGGTAGTTACACATCTCTTATTTTGGAAACTTCAAAAAAATAATAAAGTTTGAAATTTTTCTGACAAATGAAACAAGCTCATCGTGGGAACATTAAAACATACCTTAGCAAAAGTTAGAAGCGCTCTCTGTCTTGCCTACCCTATCTCGTGCGTATTCAGGAAGCAGCAATGTCAGCAACATGGGTCCAAGCCCCAGGTCTCCCCTCTGCGCTCTGCCTGCCACACACACCGTACGCTCGGCGTGGACCCCGAGGTCCCGACACTTTTAGAGGGACAGCACTCTCTCCTTCGTCCCCAGGGGGTCGGTGGTGGTCGAGAGCATCATTCCTAACCTCCCCACCCTCGCCTTTGCCTCAAAGAAAGGGGCAGGTGCAGGGAGCAGAGCGCCCTACCATCTCCAAGGTAACCAGAGTTCGCGCGGGGAGTGCCCACGCATGCGCACAGTTTCCCTTCCTTCCCGTAATCTCAAGAATGCAACTGAGCGAGAGCGCCAGCAATCGAGTACGCATGTGCAAACTGCACCGCCTCCGCCTCCGCCTCCTGTCAATCGTCTGGCCCCCCAATTTCTTCTATAAACTTTGCCCGGAAATAGTGCCCATTTCTGGAAACCGGGCCTCGTTAACCAATCGTTGCTAGGGCTGCCAATCGCTGGCAGGCTGAATGTGACTGTCTGATTGGCTAATTTGGAGGAGTGGGCGGGAACAAGGTGGCGGCGCGACCCGAAGAAGGAGGTGAGAAGCCAGGCAAAGTCGTCGCCGTGGGAGGAGGCGTGGCTAGCGAGAGGCTGGAGGGGCGGGGCGGGGCGGAGCGACCTGGCTCGAAGCGAAGGGTTCGGTGGCGGCGGCGGGACTTCGCTGACCTGGTCGCGCGTACTCGCGGTTGGGGAGTCGGCGTTCTGCCGGTAGGTGACTGGGCGATCCAGACCCCGCACCGGGGCGCCCAGGGGCGGCGGGACTGGGTCGCTGTGAGCGCGGGGCCGGGTTGCGGCCTGCCTACCGCGTGCGTCTTGACTGTGGGACTTACTCGAGACGGGCCTGGAGCCGATATCCGCACGCCCCCTCGCGGGCCGGCTCCGCTCGGCCTTGTCTGGGCGCTAGGGTCACCCGCCGCGGGGCGGAGCCAGCCGCCCGCGCCCGACCCACGCGAGACTGTGGCCGCGGCTGGGTGTCACTTCCACCCGGGAGCCTTGTGGTCCTGGAGACTTTAGCAACCTAAGATTCCCGCCTGCCCAGCACCTTCGTACTGCGGTGTTACTTCAGGGAAACCCTCTGGACTGGGTTGGAAATGTTGCTCGCAATTTTAAAAGTGCTGGGCCTGAGTGTGGGGGAGGAAAGGGTTAATGGAGAAAAGGTGCGGAAATCACTAGGGTCGATGACAAGGTTATTCTGTTAACTCAAGACAGCACCAGTCATTTGATGTGGACGCCACAGAAAGTGAATGAAATAAAATGGGGGTAGGAGTGAGACATGCAAGATAACGGGCCTAAGTTTATTCACAGGGAATTTGAAAACCTGTGCCTAGAAACACCGGCCTCCTGGAAGATCGGAGGAAGACTTCGTCTAAATAATACCCACGTGTTTCACCCCGTATAGTCATCCCTGTGATCTCCATCCTCTGCCTGGAGAGATGGGGCCACTGTACTGGCCGAATCTGCACTAGGTGACGCCCAGCTAGCAGAAGGTTTGGTCCCTAGGCCCCTACTCAGGACCACAGAACAAGACCGATGGAGACAGGAGGGGGAGTGTTTGGGCTGGCATGTTATGCTCTTTCTGTGACAGGACACTTTCAAGGTGTTTGTCTTGCTTAGGATATGTTTGGATTATTTTCTGATATTTTAAAGTGATGTCAAAGTTCTTTCCATTAGAGTGATGCCAGACTTCTGAGTTTTTCAAACACCTTTAAGACATTCTCATTTATATAAAGGGTGTGATAACTTCCCAGAAGATCTCAAAAGAAAAGTGAGTGTCTGGCTTTGTACCCTGGTATATATTGCCAGAAGTAGGTACTAGTGCTTTGTGAAATCAAACCTCTATAAGCTACCAAGCTGTAGGTCATCTCTTGATTGTTTTCTGATTATAAGGAGCGGTTCTGAAGGGGGATTTTGCCTCTGGTGTTGTCTGTTAGGGTTTGTGGGAGGGGCTGCCCAGACAGACCCTGCCAAAGAGCCTTCATCTATTAAACAAAAATGTCTGGTCTGCCTTTTCACCTCAACAGATGGAGGTTTGGTTCCTCATTTTGGTTCTCCTGATGAACAGTGGCTCCTTTGTGATCTCCCGAAGTGTTTGTGTATCATTTAATGCTGAGAAGAGAACTTGCCCCGATTGGGTCTGAAGCCCTCTGTAGCTGCTAGGAGTCCTTTGTGATAAGGGTTCTGCTGGGCTCAGGCTGGAGCAGGGTGAGAGACCTGTAATATGTGAGAAAGACCAGAGCTTTCCCGGGGTTGTGTGCTATGCTAGCCTCTTTGAAGGGTGTTGGGTCACTTTGGCTGTGAAGTCACTTAATTTCCTATGTTTTTCCTGTTTCTGCAGATAACACATGGGCTTTCCTTACAAGTGCTCGCTTTATGAAGAAGAGCTGACACATTTATCCCTGTCTCCTTCAGAGAAGGAGATGGAGTGTCTTAAAACCAAATTTAGCCCTAAATAGCCCAAAGCAGTTTGATACACAGGCAGCATATTGCTACCAATGGTGCCATCATCTCAAGGCTGCTTTTTTTCCTGACAAAAGGTTAAAATGCAACTAAAATTTTGCTTTCATGATTAATAAGTCACTACCGCAGTTGTGTCTGATGCTTCCTGTTTGCCCCATTTTAGTATTTCAGTTAAACTGGAAACATCTGAGCATTGTGAGCACTTTTGATGGCACCCATGTGAAATGGGAGGGGGGACAGTTGGGAGTGGATTCAGCTAGCCCTGCAGAGATCCCAAGTAAAGGAGAAGCAGGCTGAGCATGCTTCTGGGACGGGTGAACGTTAGAAGTCAACCCTCTGTGCTGTCCCGGTGCAGCAGACTATAAGGAACAGCAGGATTGGGGGATCCCCCCACCCCACGCTCTGGGCCTGCCTTGTTACCTGAGCAACTGCAGAAAATGTGTTCCTCAGTGCTTGTTTAAAAGTCCTCTTCCGTTCTTGCTGTTTTACATCCTTTAATCCTTCAGCTCCCATATGTAAATCTTTTGAGTAGTTTTGTAGTCACTCTTTGAATTTTCTTAGTCCTTGTATGAAGAAAAATGGACAAAGACCAGAAGAGTGAAGCTTAGCAAGGGGAAATAAAGTAGACAAGAGTACATAGGAAATTGGTGTCATGCCTGGAATCTAAATCCATTCTTCTTGGTATCTAGTTGACTTCATTTTCCACTAACATGCTCAAGAAAGGATCAGGATGGAATTTTTTTCCAAAAAACACTTGTCAATTTTGAACTTAACTAAATCAGGGAAGCAGCTTTATCTACTCATTATAAAAATTATTAATAATATTGATAATTAATACTATCACTGTTAATAAAAGGCCAAAAGATGAGTAGTTCATCATATGGATATATCTTTTTTCCCATATTCAAGAAGCAGAAACTGAGGTAGATAGGAGAAGTGATCTGTCTAGAGTAAAGTGTGGTAGTCGGGCTGAAGTCACTGACTTCTCTGAGCATCTTGTGCCTCCCTTATTAGTGGAATCAGAAGTATTTCATGGGTCAGCTTTAAGTAGAAGGAAATTAGGGACATAAATGCTGAGCACAGCAGCTGTCATGCTGTTCCTGTTGTTGTTCATGGTAGTAGTAGTAGCAGCAACACCAGGAATAGTCACTTACTACCGCATCATGACAGACCTGTTCTCTCTCCCCACCGCCCTCCCTCCCTGCCTTTTCTCTTGTCCTGGAGTCCAAACTCAGTATCTTGTGCTTGCCAGGCAGGAATGGTGCCACTGAGCTAAATCCCTGGCCCCAGATTTTTCTTTAAGATGATGTCAAGAAGGCTCAGATTGCCTGACAGGACAGTCATTTTCTCAGTAGGACCTGCAGGGGATGTTTCTCCAGCTTAGAAGTTTTATCCGTCAAGTTCTCCCAGCCTGTACTACTTTCTGTGCTCACCACACTCAATGAGCCTAGAGTGGATGAGGCTCTACCCAGTCAAAGTTGGTGCCCTGAACAGTGGGCACTCTCAGGGCTGTGGCCCTCCAGGACACCAGCAGGACTGGGCCTGTCTAGGTCTCCCTGGTGTCCCTCATGTGGTATACCAGTCCCAGCATGGACTCTGGGAGTGAGAAAAAGGAGAGTCTGTATAAATACAAAGCAACAAGACTCAATTGTGTCTGGAGGCCCGGGCAGGAACGTTTGTCGTTGTCGGGGGAGAGTCTCACCACCAAATGGCATCCAGCCTCTCCTAACTTTTCCCTTATAACTAAGTCTTGTCACCTTATCTCCCCTGCCAGGTTTGGGGGCCCTAGATCTATAGTCAAGACTTGCAGATTTCTCTTAAAAATCTCACAAGAAAAAATTCATATTAGATTTTAAATTATGTTTCCACCACAAAACAAAAAATATAGGTCTCTACCTGACTGGTGTTCCCTTTAAATAACATTTTGTTTTCCCTTGGGGAAATTGTCTTGAGGGCCAAAGAGTCATTTCTAAAGTGAACCTAGTTTTTAGAAAAAATAGATCACCGGATGTCAAACCTTGTGTGGCGCTTGCTTCAGAGGAAAATGAAAGTGGCAGCCTGCAGTGGCAGCTGCTTGACTTCAGGCCGAGACGAGAGGCAGTGTCTGGATGCCACTCAGGCCCTGGCCAGCCCCACATACTGTGCTTGATAGGTTCCTTAGTCATTTTCCAAGCAGCTTTGCTTAGGTGAGCAGAGCACTTTCCCTGGAAGGTGAGTCACTCAGGCAGGGTATAGGTTTCGGGCGGTTTGTCCCCTGTACATTGCAGAGGAAGTCCTGAGCAGACCTTGTTAAGAAGCACTCTGCCAGCATCATCCTCAACTTCAGCCCAAGGTCAAGAGGAGACAGCAGGAAAAAATGGGAGGCCTCTTTGCTGACTGACAGATGGGCTGCCCGCTGGGGTCATGTGGACGGGGCACAGAGCCCAGGGTAGCAATATCACTGCACTCCTGAGTGTAGCCACCTTGAGAGTGGAAAATGGCCCTCTTCCAGGGACAGGCAGCACAGCAGCAGGAGCTGGGAAATCCCTTGGCAGAGAGCAGAGGGAGACAAACTGTACTTTGATATGAAAGACCTTGTGGGGAACCCTCTCCCCCACCTTCTTCCTAGCCACCTGGGTTAGAAGCTCACAAGAACACGAGTGATTGGGACAACTAGATTGCACCCTGGATTTCTGGAAGCTTTTGGAATTCTGACCCTGCCACCACCTCAGCTGTCTCACTTCCTGGGCCAATGCTGAACTTAGAAAAGAACAGTAGGGAGAATGCCTGAGCCTTCCTTCTCTCCCCAGGCCAGCCACTGCAGCTTCTGCTGACCTTTTTTCATAGAAGCTGTACTCCAGTATCCATCAAGGCAGAGATTTACTTCTATTATGTGTTCTTGATTAGTGCAGTCGATGGGGAATTCAACTACTGATGGCCAGAGACATCTAGGAGCAGGTCCAGCCAAGATCACCCACAGGTGGGTTGAATTGCATGGAGCTGCAACAGAAGACTCATAATTCCTTTCAAGTTATCCAGTTTCCTGTCTCAGTCACAGATTCCTCCCCAGTCGCAAGACCTATACCCCATTAATCTGGGGTAACCACTAGTCACTTTAGACTGGCAGGGCTCAGTAGTCTTAGATCTTAACTACTCTATCAAAGCACTATTAGAATTACAGACTAGAAATGGTCCTTAGTGTTTGTATCCTATTTTGCAGAAGACAAAATGGTGGCCCAAGATAACCAAATGAGTTGTCCAAAGCCATCCAGTTAATTAATTACAAAGCCTAAACCATACCATAGGCTGTGTACACTGCACTGCTGCCACTGGGCACAGGAGCTAGCTGTTTCTGCTTTGGAAATTTTGTCAGCCAGCTTCTCCCTTTGTTTCCCACACTGCCCCTAACACTCCTGGTCTTCCTGCAAGCTCTACCAGGCCTGAGAAGGGTGGAACCAAAGCAGCTGCTCCTTAGCATCTAAGGAAAAGTAAACAGTCATCTATTTGACACTCTTGAACAATGAAGTTCATGTAATCAAAAGGACTCAAGGTTGTTAAGAAAATACAATTCTGAGCAGAGTTATCTGGAAGTTCCAGAGTTTGCCTGTGCCTTCAAAGCATTTCCTGGGCTCCTGCCTATCTTGCTGAGCTATTTTTCCCAGAGTAGTCATATGGTGACTGTGGATGACTGGTTGCCAGACTCCAAACTCACTGGGCACCCACATACTGTTCTGCAGCTTTCCTTTGGAAAAAGTGGTGCACTGCCCATAGCATCCTGGTGTGCAGAGGACCGAGAGTCTTCAGGTGTCATCTCATCTGGTCCACCTGGCTCCTCAGTGAGAACTAAGTAGTCCCTGGATGGTAGCTCTCTGGACTGCCGAGAGCTCTCTAGCTTAGATCCCCCCACTCACTGTCAGCTTCTGCTCATCTTTCCTTCACTGGGCCGGCAGGAGTTCTTAGAACAGATGGTTGGGAAACTTGAGAGGAATGCGGGCTTAGCCCCAGATGAGGATGCCATTGCCAGTTAAGTCACACTAGTTTTTCAGCCAAGAAGTTATTTGGGTGACTCCAACTCCCTTGCCCATGCCAAACAGTCTCCATTGGCAGGTACTAGGCTTTGACAGACAGGAAATATATATCTACAGAGGAAAAAGTAAAAGTCCGTGGTTGAAAATAAATAGGCTTGGGCTGGGATTTAGCCCAGTGGTTCCAGCGCCTGTCTTGCAAACGCAAGGACCTGGGTTCAGTACCCCCTTAACCACATACAGTACTGGGCGTGGAGACACATGCCCAGCAGCAATCAGTACCACATACCACAGTGCCTGGCGTGGTGGCTCACTCCTGTAATCCCAGCACCCAGGAGGCAGAGGCAGGAGGATTGCTGTGATGTGAGTTGGAGGCTGAGCTCAGGGCCAGCCTGAACTACAAAGCAAGACCCTGTCTCAAAAAAAAAAAAAAAGAAAAGAAATGGGCTCTAGGTCACACTTAGAAAAGGGGTAGATGAGTACCTTAGCAGCTGGAGTGAGCCAGAGCCACTATGATGTGGCTCTTAGAGGGAGCAGACACTGGTACCCCAGCCAGGCTGGCTCCCAGAGCAATGCCTCAGTGATTGCCTGGGGCAGTGTCCATTGTTCCTCCCCTAGGAAGGATGTTGGTTCTGCCAGACTCTGCTGGGTACTATAATATGCATGCATCCCTGACTGAAGATGGTTAGGTTAGGGTTAGGGTTTCTAAACTTTGTGATACTGTGGAAGCAATACATATTCAGTAGAAACCTCCAGTTTTGAATTTGGGTCTTTTCCTCAGCCTGCGGTATGTGATTCAGAACTCTACCAAAGCTGGGCAGGACCTTGAGTTGTAGTTCCTGGTCAGCCCCACTGTCTTGGGAGAAAGAATGGATATGCTATGGTGTGCAGTGGCTAGACTGTGACACTCATGGGTCAAAGGAGCAGTGGCAAAGCTATGACATGTGTGCCACAGCAGGCTGTTTTTATGGTTGGAAGCTACAAAGTTTGCCATCACTGGATTAGAGAATTAAAAGCATTTTCTGTGTACAGTACTTCCAGCTTCTGATGGATGATTTGGTACACAAGACCATCATAAGTTAAGGAGTGTCTTTAAAAACAGCTACCACTGAGGAACTGCCCTCAGAGGCCTAGCATGGCAGGGATGGTACAGATAGAATACAGGTCAGCCCAGATGCTGCATTACAAGCCACGGCTGTGGTCACCAAAGAGGAGCCCGGAATGCACCACAGCCCAAAGCTTGTCTCCACCCTGAGCCAGTGCTGACCATGACACACAGCTCGTTGGCAGGAGGGTCCCACCTGCCTCATATCTATGGGCTCTGGACAGGAGCACCCCTGGCCTTCCTCCCACTCTGGGCCTCCTTTCTGGGAGAGTGAACCTGAGCAGTGTGGAAACTTCAGCATCCCAAGACAAAGACATGCACCCCTAGATGCAGGGCGCTGTTAGGGGAGGGACAGTGAACAGCCAGCTCCTGAAGAGAGGGCTGGGACAGAGAGGCAGGACCCACATCAACAGGTAGGCATGCTTGGTGTCCTCAGGTTGTATTAATGCAGTGGTAGAAGGCTGACCCATTGACTGTACTTGACAGCAAGGTTCAGCTTCCCAAGAGGGCCTTTCAGGGTTACAACAGGAACACTCCCTCCTGTCATAGTCACCACCGTGCTTTAGTTGGCCAGTGCAGTGCCTACAATGTGGTAACCAAAGTACGTGTTGAGTGAAGGTAGGGGATTAATCCAGACCTCCTCCTGGGCCCTGCTGGTCTGAGAGGATGAGAGGGCCCCTACCTCTAGGAGGGTTTTCTTTTTTCACCAAGGAATCAGTCTGAGGTAATTACCTACAATATCCACATTTAAGTCTTTTGCTCCCTTCCTGAGACAGTAAGAATATAACCCTTATTATAGAGCAACATGCCTCAAACTGGTCCCTCAGGAGAGAGAGAGTGTCTGAAACCAGGTCGTGGCCAGGTTTCTTCTGCCAAAGTGCTGAGTGGACTGTGTACTTGCTTCCATGCCCTCAGGCACTGGAGTCTTCTGCGGAAAGCCAAATTGTTGGGTTTCTTGTTTATTCTGACCTTCCGCAAACTAGTTCCTCAATTTCAAAACCAGTCACCAGTGATGCTCCTCCCTAACCCTCTCTTGACTCAGGTAAACCCAGCCTGAAGCCAGTCTCATTTGGGAAAACTTGGATTTACAAACTGAAAAAGGAGAGCATGGCTGTGTTTGGTATTTGGGGGAGAGGGAGCCTGACTACAGCCTAGTGAATTCCTCTCTCTCTCTCTCTCTCTCTCTCTCTCTCTCTCTCTCTCCGTTTTCTCTCTCAAAACAGTCTCACTTTGTAGGTCAGGCTGGCCCTGAATTTACTATGTAGCCCAGGCCAGCCTCAAACTCACAGGAATCCTCCTGCCTCTTCCTCCTGAGCTCTGGGATTATAGGCGTGAGTCACCATGCCCAGCCCTAGTGAATGCTTTTTGTTCTGATTCCAACCCAAGAGGTTGGAGTTGCTTGTGATGGTGACCTCAAGGTGTGGCAAGATCACAAAGTGCACTTTGATTTATCAAAGAAATGCTGTTCTAGTGTCAAGGGCAGCAGATGGCCCCATAAACAGGAAATTTGTCATTGTTGAATAGTAACACAAAATACCCTAACTTGCAGATTTCAATGACACTTGAAATTTTTTACATAGTATACATATATAAAAGTTCCTTGCTGTGTATTATAAAGTATACTTGTGTTTGGTTTTGTGGGTTTTTTTTTTTTTTTTTTTTCTCCTCAATATTCCATTCACTCCATGATCTTCGTTCCAGTTCAACATTGGTGTCTGGCCTGGTGGTACTGTAGCATCCTTTGTATTTGACGTGAGCAAGGGATTTGAGAACTGAATTGAAAATGCCATTGTAACAGTGTTGTTTTAAAACTTTATCAGATACTGGGCCGGGGAGTTAGCTCAGTGGTTCCGGCGCCTGTCTTGCAAGTGCAAGGACCCAGGTTCGATTCCCCGGTAACCACATAACAATACTGGGCATGGAGACCAGCAACCAGTACCACATACCACAGTGCCGGGCGTGGTAGCTCACGCCTATAATCCCAGCACTCGGAAGGCAGAGGCAGGAGGATTGTGATGTGAGTTGGAGGCTGAGCTCAGGGCCAGCCTAAACCACAAAGCGAGACCCTGTCTCAAAAAAACCTAAAAAAAAAAAAAAAAAAAAAAACTTTATCAGATACTATATTAGGGGCCTGGAAATAAAGTAGTGATCATATTGACTGTGGCAGTTGATGCTCAAGGCTTTGTTATAAAACAGTCACCTTCTTGAGTCACCAGACTTAACCCTGGACACTGACTTTATAACATAAATGGCAGATTTGAACACAGCCTGTCCTTGGAAGGGTTGAGCTAACCCTGACCCTAGCCCTGATGGTTCTAGTTTGGAGCCTCTGCCTCTGCTCCTTTATGCAGAACCTGGATGTCTGTGTTCCTGCTTCCTAATTAAAAGGCTTTCTCCTGAGTCAGCCCCTGGATTTCTTACTAACAAATCTTTGGCTTGTGACAGCTTCTGCATTTGAGTGCCAATTTTTAAACTTTAGATCATTTGAAAAGGAATTCACTGTCAGAGCTGAGTACATGGGACTTTAACATAAAAGCCCCTCATGTATATCTTGCCAGTAACACTTCCTGCAGTGTGGTCTTGAGCAAGTTGCTTGACCATAGAGCCATGGTCTCTTCCCTCTATGTGACGGCCATTATATTAGTGCCTTGCTCAGAATTGTAAGGATTCAGGAATAATACATGGATTACCTAATAGGCACCAAACACAACAGTTGTAATAATGACCTGTTGTCCTTGATAACCACATGCAGTTGTGTGTGTACAAACAGCACAGAGTTGGAAACACCCAGAGACAACCATAGGACAATTAAGCTTAGGTCTATTGCTGAGGAATTGTGGATCCAAGTTCATTATACACACTGAGTCATCCCTCAACCCATCCATTGCTGAGATGCGACTGGAGACAGAAGTCAGAGAGGGTACATAGAACACACTTGAAAGATATCCTCTGGAGTTGTGCTCTTTTTCCTTTCTTCTTTCATGCATGTGCATGTGTGTGTGTTTTGGGTACTGGGACTGATGTCAAGGCCTCAGTGCATGCTAGACAAGAGCTGTAGGGTAGAACTATACCTACCGACCTTTTAAAATTTTGTTTAAGACAGAGTCTTACTAGTTTCCCAGTCTGGCTCTGAACTTATCCTTTTACCTCAGCCTCCTGATCAGGTGGTTTAGAGTTGTAACAAAAAGGTCCTTAAGAAATTTTAGTCCCAGGAGGTGATCACTTAGATTTATTTGTAGAAGCATATAAAAATGCAAATAGGGTGAGCTGTTTTTGTAGTATAACTTACAAGTGAAAGATTGAGGGACTGGGGATATAGCTCAGTGTAGAGTATTTGTTTGAATGTAACATGCAGTGGGTTGGATTCCTAGCCCCACACAAAAAGAAATGGAAAAACTGGAAACAAAGCCCATCCCACCAGGCATTGTGGCTCATGCCTATAATCTCAGCATTAGGGAGGCTGAGGCAGGAAGATCACCAGACGAGTTCCACCCAGTCTGGGATACATAGTGAACTCAGAGTAAGCCTTCACTACAAAACAAGACTGTCTCAAACAAAAAAAAAAAAATCCATCTACAGAGAGAAGTGTTGGTACACTGCACCAGGAATGTTCCAAAGCCATTAAAAAGAATGAAGCAGATCTTTGTAAGCTGAATTGAAAAATGTAATCTATTAAGTGGAAGACATACTATATTATGTATGTAAAACTCTGTATTTATCTAAACACTAGTCCTAAATGTGTCTATATAAACTGTTGATAGGGCTAGAAGGATTTATACCACATTTAAGTGTTACCTCTGTTGGAGGAAAAGAGAATCCTTCAGGGATTGTTTTTGGTCTATGTCACTTACATTGCATTTGAAAAAAACTAAAGATTTTTATTTTTAGAGAAAGCAAGGTCAGGTCAGAATTATATGTAAAGAAGGCAGGATCAACCAGCCAGAAAAACTTGGCCTTGTAGGTGTGTTGACCCTGGGGTCCACTGGAGGAGGGATTCTTCTCATTTCTGCCACACCTGCCACTCTTGAGTCTCCTTTGCCTCCAGGATGCTCCTAGGGTGACTGTGGACAAATGCAAAAAAGCCTGCGCTGTGGCACTGGAAGAGGCAGCAGAGCCGTCCTCATCCCCACGTACCACCTTCTTCTTGAGTCACAGCAGATATGACTTTGTCCCTGGGGAGAAGAAGAAAAGGAGTGAAATAAAAACCAAAACCAGTAGGGACCAAGCTGCTGTCCCCAGCCTCCTGTTTTTGTGGCCCAGCTCAGTGACTGCTTCAGAAGTTCTGATGAGGTTTCAGGGTGCAGGGAACAGCCTACCCTGAATTTGTGAACCTCCACTAGCCAGCATGTCCACAGGCTCCTGTGTGCTTACTCTATACCAAGAAGTCCCTTTTCATGTATAGCTTGTTTGCATTGTAGGAGTTTAGTGCCACTCTACAGAGAAGTCTGTGGAGGGATCTACAAGAAGCTGGCAGAGGACCCCTAAGAGGAACATGGGAAGGATGGGAGGGACTTTGCTGCTCATGATGTTTCTTTTCTGTATTTTTTCTTAACCACTTCAAAATATTTCTTCTAAAAAAAGAAAACTAATATAGTTCAGTGAAAAGGCCCTGGGTCCCATCAACAAAACCACAAAGAAAATAACAAAAAGACAAACACACGCCCAGTGAAGAAAATTGTGGAAAGAAATAGAAAAGTATAAATATTGAAACACCATAAGCCCATGACCAAAAGAAATATTGCTACATGTCTTTGCCAGGAGTCTGGTGCTCTGTGGGGCCACACTGTATATATAACCATATCCTACAGGCATTTCTTCATATTGTTGTTTATTCATAAACATTTCAGAGGATGTGCTATGGTTTATCTGTTATCTTCCCCTATAGTTAGACATTTTTGTTCCAGTTTTTGCTGTTATAGAAATCCTCTAACCATCATGGAGTATGTTTCCTTTGCTCCATACTGTGCTAGGATGCAGTCCTGAGAGTTATGTATGCAGACAAGACTGAGGTTTCGTGGTACATGTTTTGCTGTCTGTTTCACTGATGAGTAAAGGGATTGGAGGTAATTACAGGCCAGAGTGAGGGAATACAAGGGGCCAGGTGCTAGGGGTACTCAGGAAAGGAGGCTGAGCTATTGGCCTGCATGTGGCCTGTGAAGGACAAATGAGAAGTATTGAGTGGGTGCACACGAGAGTAACTATGAGGAGTCTGCCACATAGAGACACTAGGGAGCTGTGGGGAGAGGATATGGACCAGAGCCAAATTCCGGGCTTATTGAACAGTGGTCAGACAGTTACAGACCACAGGCTTGGGACTGGCCCATATGAGTGTGGAGCCTGCAGATATTTCTGCTCAAGTTGTCTGAAGGATGCTTTTGGATGAGGTCAGGGGTGGGAGGCAGGGAGGAACTGGAAGTAGGTGAGACCTGTTCTCCTAGAAGAGATGTGATTGCCTCCCACACCCACAGCACCCTTGTCTCAGCACTGTCTGCACACCTGGGGCTGGCCATGTTGCTAGTGGGAGTCAGAGGAGTCATAAGTTTAATTTCGCCATTTTATTTATTCTGCAGTTGGACCTGTGGAATTGGCAGTGAGACTTAAGTTTTTGTGGACATGTCCATTTTTTTAAAAAATGATTGATCAGTGAGATTTTACTGATTCATGAACTTTTCCATTCATATCCTCCTTGATAGGAAGTACAGGTGCAGAAAAGGCTCCCCTGGGAAGCAGGAATCAAGCTAGCAGAGAGGCCAGTCTCAAGATGCCTCCAGCTGGATTTCACCATAGTGCTTAAGTGGGAGTCAGGGATACCCCTTCTTCCCTCTGCTCACTGCCTGCCCCAGGGAAAGAATGAAGCCTTCCAGAGTTCTGTAGTATGACGTCATGGTGCAGGGCTGGCCAGGGGTTCTGTCCCAATAGAGTTTCTGTGTAATGCATTTCCGTGGTCTGGTACCTGAGCTTCACCTGCAGTCTTGTCCCTATAGCAGTGTGGTTTACCCATCAGCAGCTGCAAGCTTTTATTCCCATAGGAGTAAAAGATGTGCTCTGGGCCTCACTTGGAATGCCCTCTCCTTTTCCTTGGGCATCCTCATTGTGTCTGTCTGTCTGTCTCTGCACTCCTATATTGTGTACTTTTCTGACCATTGTTTCATTCTCGGATAGACTGCAAGCCTCTCCAAGGGCTCCCACCTTTCTGAGTGTTCCCCCAGGGCCCAGCAGACCCAGCACCTGCCTAGGGCCTGCAGCACCCCAGGACTTACTCCTTGGGATTCACTCCCTGGCCTGCCACAGGCTCAGAGCCCAAGGCCCTGCCTAGGACACCAGTGTGGGATTCTAGGGTTACTGAACCTATGTCAAAAGCAGGTCTGTGCAACTCCACATGCTTTGGTTAGTGCAGGCTTAGTGTGTCTTTTTCCATCCTTTTATTATCAGCTGTTCTGTATAATTTTATTGTAGTCATCATCTTGCTATATCCTCTTAAATTCTGATTATTTTTTAAACTTAGCTATACATATTCTGATTACTAATACACTAGTATTTTTATTTCTTCCTGCCACCCTAACTTATATTTTCATTTTATGTTTATTTTTCTCTTTTCCTTTCTTTTATTGTCTTCTGTTAGGACAAAGTTTTTATTTTTCTTCTTTGCCCTTTGGGTTAGGAAGCTCTGAATTGTATTTCTGTTTTATAGAAGTTACTCTTAACATACATGCTACCTATTTCTTTTTTTCTTGAGAAGTTCTCACTATGTAGTTTAGGCCTGTCTTGAGCTCACTGTTTAGGCCAGGCAGGCCTCAAATTCATAATAATCCTCCTAGGAGCTGAAATTATAGATACATACCACTTACACATTTGGATCTTATTGCTCTACCCACTCAACAGCCTCATTTATCTTTCCTTATTATTATTATTTAAATTAAATATTTTAAAATCAGTTAAACTAATTTTATACATGGCTCTTAGGCCAGGGATTTAGCTACATGGCACTGCACCTGCCTTGCAAGCACAAGGTCTTGAGTTCAATCCTCAATATATCATTTCTTATGCCTACCATTTTTGTTCAAGCGCCATGATCACAGGCGTGCACCACCGTGCTCAGTCTACTGTTGTTGGTTTACCTCTCTTCTTTCCAAAATAAATCCTTCAGTAAAGGCTTATACCGTCTTACCTAGAATTCTTATTTTGTATACACATATTGTGGGTGGAGTTTTGTATTTTTAGAGAAAATTAAATGATCTGTTAAAACTCATCTGGCTAAAGATCACATCACAGGAGCATGTGCTGGTGTCACTAAAGTCTGACATGCCTAAGTGGATCTACCTCTTAACTGGCTAAACTCCTTATTCTTAGTTCCTGTGCTTCTTGCCGACAAGGCTGGGTGGGGAGTGACTCCCAGCAGTGGATGAGCAGACCTGAAGTATGAAGGAGGCGCAGTGATAGCTACATGGCTAGTAATGTTGCTCAGTTCTCCAGTGTGGCCAAGAGCATTCTGATCTGAGCCCTAACCTTGTGTTCAAAGCTCTCATTGGATATATCACCCTTGTGTATTCTGGCAGATGACTACCCCTCTGCGTCAAATCATAACACCACCTTTGTGGATCTGTGTCAGAGAACCCCAGGAAAAGATGTAGTAGGCATCATGGTCACTGTATACCTGGCACTGAGGAGATGCAGTGAGTGAGGAGGCAGGTCTGAAAGCACAAAGGAGATCTGGGCAGACATTTCAGGAGGCAAGCAGTCCCCTTTGAGAGCAACAAGTAAACCGAGGAAGAGGTGGGAGACCTGCCCATGACTGGCTGGGCAGGGTTTGAGGAAGGGGCATACATGTGTGAGAGCCCTCGCCTCCCAGCAAATGGTTCACTGCCTGGCCCCACTGTTGATAGGCAGAAGCTTGCCCAGTGTGGCCTGCTGGCCAGGCAAGCTAAAGGATGAAAAGAGGAAGCACTAGGATGGTACTAGTTTTCAACCAATATCTGATTAAGGAAGTTGAGTCATTCTGCTTCTGCTGTCTATTCCTTCTGGGCATTCAAAGAGGGACAAATTTTTACTTCCTGATAAAATAGTTAAAAGAGGGGCTTGCTCTGGGCCCTCAGTGGACATTTTCAAGATGGCCCTGTGAGCCAGAGATCTTTATTTCCCTCTGTGTGGAGAGCCAAGGCTCCAGGTATGAACACCTTAGGTAAAGCTATGGATGTCTTGGGTATATGTTACCAGAACATCCAGCAGCTCAGCAGTAGCTCTCAGCCTGGAGAAGGGCAAAGGAATGAATATTCATTTAGCATATTGTGTTGGCCAAGCCACCCAATTGACATTTTGTACATTGTGCCATATCTCCACTGCCCTCGGACAGCTCTGGAGAAGCTGAGAGAAACTGAGGGTCTTGTGGGAGGTCAGGGGACAAGCTCAGAAGGCAGCAGCCCAGCCCACGAGACGCCCAGTGTCCATCTCAGGACTTGTTAGGGCTATGCTGCTGAACTTTTCCAGGGCATATCTTCACACTGGTCAGGAAACACTGGCTACTGTTTTGCTTCGGAGTCATTGGTCCTCAGATGATCCCATTAAGTCAGTTTTATTCCTATATCTACAAGGAACCTTATATGATTTCTAAATCCACTGGTTTCCAAACTCATCTTGGGTACCTAGGATTCTGTAGCAGTCCTTGGTGGGTGAGGGAACACTGGGCAGGTGGAGCCAGAGCAGCTGTTTGTAATGTGAGTTGGATACTATTTGCTTGCTCTAGCTTTTATATTTTGGAGGATGTTATGATTTCACTTGATAAAAATGAACTTACTACTCTTTTCTTTTAATTGCCAAGGTTAGAACCCGTAACTTATAGCTCTCACTCTGGTGTTTTCACTATACTTTACTTACTAAAAGAAAGAACTGAAATATGTTACATTTTAGAAAGATCAACACTTCAAGTATTAGTTTTGTACCTTCCAGCAAATGAAAAATTCTCTTAGCTTACACCTTAATCCTATCCTAGACCCCCAAAGAGCAGAAATTTCATTGCCCAAGATGTTGCTGTCATACCCTGAGACCAGCCCTATCTGGTGGGCCTTTCTACACAGTGGAGATGTTTTCCATCTGCACTGTCCAGTAGGGTAGCTAGTGTAACAAGGAACTGGTTTTTCAAAAATTCTATTTAAATTTAATCAAATGTAAACTGGTACATGTTGCTAACAGTTACCATTTTGGATAGTGAACCCTTTGAGAATAGGGCAGGAGTAGAGTGGCAGTCCTTGGCTGCTTGACGTCAGAATTGTCCAGGGAACTTGTCAGTAGTAGATTCCAGAGCCAGGGCACAGTTGTGGACACCTATAATCCCAGTGATTTAAGAAGTTGAGGCAAGAGTATCACACCTTAGTGAAACCCTATCAAAAATAAGAAGGGTGGGCCGGGAATTTAGCTCAGTGCTTCCAGCGCCTGTCTTGCAAGCACAAGGGCCCAGGTTGATCCTGTAACCACATACAATACTGGGCGTGGAGACTCACGCCCAGCAGCAATCAGTACCCCATACCACAGTGCCGGGCGTGGTGGCTCACGCCTGTCATCCCAGCACTCGGGAGGCAGAGGCAGGAGGATTGCTGTGATGTGAGTTGGAGACTGAGCTCAGGGCCAGCCTGAACTACAAAGTGAGACCCTGTCTCAAAAAACTAAAAAAAGAAGAAGAAGGGTGGGGGTGTGGCTCAGTGGTAGAACTCTCCTCAAATTCTGTTCCTGGCACCATTACAAAGAGAACAGATTATGGGCCTAGTGATAGTGACTGATTCAGCAAGTCTAGGATGAGTGCATTTTGAGAACTCACGGTTATCTCACTTGCAGTCAGGTTGGCAGCGATGGTTGGAGGGTGCGTGAGTAGGCCTGACCTTCCAGGACATCTAGTAGCCTCCTGGGAGTGGCAGCCCCTGGAGAATCTGAGGAACACTGTCTCCTCTTCACTGGGAAAACACAGATCGAAGGTCATTCTGGGGCTCCCAGACCTTCTATAAAACCGGATGAAGAGCTCCTCTTCAAATATGGCCCAAGGCTGATCTGGAGCTGCCCATCACACCTGCCTCAGACTCCTGCAGGGCTCATTGAGGCACCACAGGAGACCAGCTGTAAAGAATGCTGGAGGAACTTTCCCTTTCCTCCTCTGTGGCATGTGGTATGGCTGTGGCTGTTGTGACCATGCACACCCTCAGCTCCAGTGTGGTACAGAGCAGGAGGCCATAGTGGGCCAGGGAGCATGTCTAGGTGGGGTCTTGCTTGCTATCAGAGATAAGGGCAGATCCAGCTGCCCCATAGGTCCTAGTCTCCACACACTTCAGGAGGAAGTAGGGGCAGAGCCTTCTGAAAAAGCCCACAGCTGAGCGTTCCAGAGTTAATTCAGAGGCACAAAGAGTGGGGACGGGGTAGGGCCAGGCGCGCGCGCGCGTGTGTGTGTGTGTGTGTGTCTGTGTCTGTGTGTCTGTGTGTCTGTGTGCATGTGTGCGCGGAGAGCTGCTACTGGGCCAGGCATCTGAGAACAGCTCCCTGAACTTGGAGTCAGTCGGTGCAGGCTGAGTCATGATCATGTGGCACAGGAAAGCAGCCACAGAAGCTTTGCTGCTCCCGACCAGTGACTCTGTGCCCAGGGAGGTGAGGGTCCAACTGGCATCTGCTGGGTCAGCTTCTCAGTACCCTCCTGTGTCCCTGCTGCAGGATACGGCTGAGTCATCAGAGAAGGGCATGACCAGCTCCTCACAGGGAACAGAGCTTAGCCCACTGCCAGCTAGCCATCAAGAGGAGAGGGCAGCTTCTGAAGGAGCTCACTTTGCCAGGCAGGAATCCTCTTCCCTCAGGAGCTGATCAGGAAGGATCATGAACTTCCAGGAGGCAAAGCGAGCAGGGACACCATGCTCAGAGCCTGATCCTGCTTTGCCCTTGTGACTTTTGATGAGTCTCTGCTTAATGAGGCCCCAGTTCTTCGGATGAAAATGAGGGGACTCCTGTGAGCAAAGCTGTCCTGCTGTTAGGATGGGAAAGTCTGGTTGGTTCTTCAGACACATTTCCCGTAGGAAAGAGGCCAAGAAATATAGAGTCTGCTCTAGGCCTTGGTTCATTGTCTCTGGCTGTAGAGGCGGGGAAGTTGTACAGGGTGTGGAAAACTGCTGATCAAAAGAAAAGTACCCTGCCTTGGAAGCCTTCATCTGCCTTTTGGTCTGTGTCTTATACTCTGAGTAATTACTCTGAGGATTACAATACACAATATATTAACTGTGACAACAATTAAATTATTAATTGTTAGTAATATTTTGCTATGAAGTTGTTTTGTTTTGTTTTTTAGAGAAGAATGTTCTTTAGACTTGTTAAGGTGACCAAGTAGCATGAGGGTACCATTCATTTTCAGCATCCGGTTGCTGGAATCAAGCATCCCCAGCCAGGCTTCTCCGGCTGGAGCTAGGAGGCCCTTGAAGGTAGAGATGGAGAACCAGTCGACAAGCTTAGTAAACTCCATACCACCTCCCAGGCCACCTGGTTGTCTTGTAGAGAGCCAACTTAGTGAGAAATCTGAGTGAAGCAGACTCCGTGGAAAGGAGGATTATCCTGGTATTCCTCAACTTCCCACTGTCTCACTTACTCACAGACCTAATAGGACAAAGGCCAGCAGTGTGGAAGTCTGGCTTAATGGTACGTGCCTTTCTGCCCTGAGTGCAGAGGCATGGTCTAGGTTTCATGGCATTGCATCAGGGAAGACCACATCTCTTGATAGCCCCTTTAACACCAATCTGCTGTTGAAGTAATTGTTAAAAACCTGCTTGTGTTTGGTAACAAGCCTTTAAAAAGGTTTCCATGTGTAACAGTCTCAGATTGCTACTGTTCTCCCATGTATTTTTTCCATGACAGTTCCAGTCACTGATAGTGGGCAGTATAGGGTCGCTGTCCTGTCCAGTAGGTTTGAGAAAGCACAGGGCTGGTCTAGAGTTTTCTCTAAATGTCAGAGATCCTGACTGATGTTGAGGGTTGAATGCCTATGTCATTGCCAACACTGCCTGAAAAAAAGACATTGCCAGCCAGTGTGGTGCACCTGGGATCCCAGCACCTGGAAATCCGAGGCCAGAGAATTGAAACCTGGGCAATTTTGTCTCTCAAAAGTATTTTTTAAAGGATCAGAGAGTATTAGTTCCATGTGAAGGCTCTGGTTTCAATCCCCAGTGCCACCAAAATTTAAAAATTAAGGAAGGATGGAAAGGAAAAAGAAATAAAAGGAGAGTGCCCAGGGATTTAGCTCAGTGGTTCTGGCTTCTGCCTGGCAAGTGCAAGGTCCCAGGTTTGATCCCCAGTAACCACATACCCTATTGCCAGGCATGGTAGCTCATACCTGTAATCCCAGCACTTAATGGGCAGGGGCAGGAGGATTGCTGTGAGTTCAAGGCTAGCCTGGGTTACATAGTAAGTTCAGGGCCAGCCTGAACTACAAAGCAAGACCTTGTTTCAAAAAAAAAGGTTGGGGGGGGGGGCCATTACCTAAAAGTTTTCAGCAACTGAGTTTAGAAATTGAAGGAGGAAGCGTATCAGTCATTTCTGGAGAGCTACAAACAGATGCACCTTGGGAAAGGAGCCAAGGGGGAAAGACCACTTGCAGACTGAGTGATAGACTGCATTAGACACACACAGCCACGTTCACATGCAGTGAACACATGCAGCCACGTTCACATGCAGTCATGCAGTGCATAGCAACATTTAGATCCATAATAGGCCTCCTTTATTTATTTGTACGACAGTGACTCTGTGTAGTCATGTTGCCCATCTTAGTTTGTGTAAGCACACTCTTCGATGTTCACACAGGGGTAAAACTGCCTGATGATGTATTTCTTAACAGTTGTATCATGTGTGTGTGGAATCTGCCTCCTGCTGGGGGACAGACTAAACCTGAAATGTTCCATTTAGAGAATGGTCCCTGTGGACAGCACAGACACGTCCTCTGTGAAGGGAGTGGGGTTGAAGAGGTATAAATTTTGGAGAATGGGGTTCACCACCTACCCTGAAGAGTCAAAGTTTGCCAAACAGTAGCAAAACCTTCAGCCATTATACAGGCAGGAAACTTCCAGCCCCAACGTTTGCATCGCCTTCTAGCCCCATGTCCCTGGAAGAGTCTAGGTATGTTGGGGTACAGTAGGGCTGGGGCTCCACTTGTAAAATTTGTGTCCATTGCGAGAGGTGCTCCTGTACTTCTTGGAATGTGAGTCCATGTGGAAGAAAGAGGCCAAGATCTTCAGCCTCATATTCCGCCTTTAGCCTGATCCTGAGCTATGGCCCTGCTGGTGCTGGGCTCAGGAGTGACCTGCTCTGTCTGTCCGCAGGGCTGCGTGAGCCTGGGAGATGGCAGTGATGGAAGTGGCCTGCCCAGGCAGCCCTGCCTCGGCAGTAGAGCAACAGAAGGAGCTCGCCAAAGCCCAGGAGAAGACCCAGGCTCTGGGGAAGAAGCAGAGCTGTGTGCAGCTGGAGGCCGTGGGCAAGAGCCCCATGTTCTGTGGAAAGTGGGACATCCTGAACGATGTGATCACCAAGGGCACCGCCAAGGAAGGCTCTGAGGGTGGCCTGGCTGCCATCTCCATCATTGCCCAGGCAGAGTGTAAGTTATGGGTGCTGTGGGCCTGGGCCAGGCCAGCTTCCAGGTCTTGACAGAGGTCAGGGTGAGCACACTATGAAATTCTCATAAGACATAGGAGTTAGGCGTCGTGGTGCACACCTATAATCCTAGCACTCAGGAGGCTGAGGCAGGAGGATCACCGCAAGTTTAAGCTACAGTGAGTTCAAAGCCAGCCTGGACTGTATAGTGAGACTTTGTCTCAAAAAAGATACAGTGGGGCTGTTGGGAAGCTGAGGCAAGAGAATCACAATTTTTTTTTTTTTTTAATGTTTTTCGAGACAGGGTCTCGCTGTTGTGGTTCAGGCTGGCCCTGAGCTCAGCCTCAAACTCACATCACAGCAATCCTCCTCTCTCTGCCTCCCGAGTGCTGGGATTACAGGCGTGAGCCACCACGCCCGGCGAGAATCACAATTTTGACTCATCCCAGGCAGTTTAGCATCCTAGCAAGACTTTGTTTCAAAATTTTAAAATTAATAGGGTTAGAGCTATAGCACAGTGCTTCAGACCTCTGGGTTCAATCCCTAGAACCACCAAACAAAAAGAGAAACTTGAGGATCTAAACACAGGACCAATGTGCAGTGGGCGCTATAAAAGTACCAGAATGGACCACAGAGGTATGGCACAGGCTGTGCCATGGTGACGTGAGCAGGGGAGAGCACTCCAAGGCACGGGGCTGGGAGTTTGCAGGGTCACCAGCCAGGCCCTTAGGGGCCACCCCAGAACAGGACTGCCTTTGCCCAGGTCTGTGGGACCAATGTGGGTGAGAGGGTGGTAGCTGACCCCAGGACAGGAGCTACCAGAAGGACAGAGAAAGCCAGGTCCACCCTTGCTCCCACACATCTCTCAGCATCCATACTGCCTCTGGAGGTGTCTGTGAAGGTTGTGCAGTGAGGTGGTGGGTACCTCTGTCTATGTGTGGCTGTGAGCTCCAGACATGGGCTACTTTCACCTGAATTGACACTGTGAGACAGATTCTGGACAGCCTGTCCACTGCAGCACCACAGGAAGTGAAGGGGCACCCTGAACCCCTGCTTATGGACATCCCCTATACTCCCTTAAGCTAGAGGAAGTGCCTCTCGACAGAGAACATCCTGCTCCTCTTGTCTTTCTACTAACCCAGCCCCTTTGCCTTCAAGGTGAGAACAGCCAGGAGTTTAGCCCTACCTTTTCAGGAAGAATCTTCATTGCGGGCTCAAAGCAGTACAGGTAAGCACATTGGGTAGGAAGGATGATTCCACTCCTGGCAGCTCACAGGGCTCACAAACAGCTGCCCCTGCTCCCACAGTGTGATGAGCTACTATCATTGTGCCCAGTTTGATGCAGCCCAGTTTTCATCTGCAGGCAGCACCTCTCACTAGCAACACTAGGCTCAGAGTGCCATTTCCAGTGTCCTCTGCAGTAGGTACACAAGCGGACAGCAGGGCTAGGCCCAGCCCACACATCTCCCACCCCAGAGATGACTTTTGACAAGTGAGCTTAACCCAGAAATAATTTCTCCTCTACCACTAGGCCAATTCTT
>PVIR01019516.1:0-31856 GCA_004026965.1 Petromus typicus
TGAGCACGTGTGTGTGCTGTGTCCCTGAGCACGGGGTGCCATCGTGAGCACGTGTGTCCTGTGTCCCTGAGCACGGGGTGCCTTCATGAACACGTGTGTGCTGTGTCCCTGAGCACGGGGTGCCTTTGTGAACACGTGTGTGCTGTGTCCCTGAGCACGGGGTGCCTTCATGAACACGTGTGTGCTGTGTCCTTGTGCACAAGAAACTGTCACAGATGTACTGTCTCTGTGGAGCTGTGCACGAGCACTGCCCCACCCTGAGCCCAAGGAGGTCCCTGTCCTGAGTCCGCCGGCGGCAGGAGGAGGCATACACCAGGGAGGCAGAGCTGGCTGCTCGGTCTGCATGCTGGACCACATGGGGCACCGGAGAACTCACAGCAGGATCTTGCTGAACCTGCCTGGCCAACCCCAAGGTTGTGTCTGTGTCTACTCCAACCTGCCAGCTGGCACCTGGGATGTCACGAAGATGCCTGCTCCCCACAGGAGCCGCGTGGCCTCTGCCCTCCTCTGTCCCTGGCCAGGGCCTGCCTCACCAGAATCAGCCCCTCCCTGAAGGGAAGCTGCAGAGTTGTTTGTTGTGCTTTTCCGAGGTGAAGTTTCACTATGTAGCTACCCTGCCACTTGTGTTCTGCCTCAGTCTCCTGACAGCTGGGATTAAAGGTGGTGCCACCACTCCTGGCACGAAAATCTGTGTTGTCAGGGCTCCTGAGGGGACAGGGGATGGGAAGGCTGGGAAGCTTCTGCCTCCTCGCCTCACCCTGCCCCTGCTCCTGCCCCGGGGAGACCCGGCAACACCCAGCCCCTCTCACACACCAACATGCTCATGCTGCGTCAGACTCATCCTTTCAACTGGGCCACCTCACCCTCGACTAATTTGAATGTTTTGACAGAAAATAATTTCACTTTCTGTATAATATCTTTCCTATCCTTTTCTTAACTCAGCTGTTGTTCTAAACATCAAGTTAGAAACTAGTCCTCTGCGAGTCTGGCCAACGTAAAGTCTTTCCCTTGATTTAATGGTTGAAGTCACACATCCCCGCTGGTCGTGAGCGCATCCTATTCGCTCGATAGCAACCTCCTCCACCTCTTAGCCCCCCTCTCCGCTCCCACGTCTAGGGCCCAGCACCTGGCCCTCGGGCGGTGCCGTACCTGGGTCCGCTCTGTCGCTGTGGGCCACAGCTGCCTGCACAGGACCTTCTTGAGGATGTCAGGAAGGAGGCTGACGGTGATGAGCAGGATGATGCCAAGCCAGGCCGGCCCGCAGGACAGCATGTGGAGGAACACGTAGTACATCCTCTGGTAGCTGAGGAACGGCCTGCCGGGACGACACACTGTACCACACACTGCCTCATCACAGGGTAAGATGCCCAGGAAGGTGCCGGGGGCACGTGTGTGGGATGGGGAAGGGCAGCCACCGAGTTCTGCTGGAAATGGCGAGGGCAGCAGGTGGCTGCAGCTGGCAGCTTATTCTGGTTCAGATCTAGATCCTGTGAGAGCGTCCTGCACTCACAGGTATGGCTTTGGCAAGTGACTGGATCCTGGAGCTCACAACAGACTGAGGTCAGAGGCGGGGCCTGTGGAGGAGGTGGGGCCTGAAGGGTCCCCCCCCCTCCCCCCCGTTTCTCTCTGTGCTCTCTGTAAGCCCGGCAGTGAACAGCTCTTATGTGCCAGGTCTCTGTGCTGTGCTGCTGAAACATGAGCCAAAGTGGGCCTCTCTCCCTAAGCTGTGGGTGTCCTGTGTGTTCCAGTGAGCAGGATGGAGACCAAGACCAAACTGGAGGCGAAGGCAGAGCTCTGCGCCTTGAAGTGGGTGCTCAGGACACGGCAGAGGGCCTGCAAGCTGGGGACTGGGTGGTTCCCAAGGACAGCTGTTGTGGGAACCGGTGGATCGCTCTGTCCTGCTGCCTGAGGTGTCCCTGCCACATCTTGGGCAACTGGGGCTCCACAGATGCACAGCGGGTGCCTGTGGACCCGTGGCTACCAGCGCATAGCTGGTCAGTGACTCTTCTCCCCCTCAGCTCAGGTTGGGGCTGCCGCAGTCACAGAGCCACAGCGGCCCCTGGCACGGCCCACGCAGCACACACAGACCCACCAGACCCAGCACAGGGCTGTCGGAGCACACGGCTCCCAGAGCCTCACCAGATGATTCCTCCCCAGAGCAGGGAGAAGACGATGTAGAAAAGCAGCGACCCCCAGATGACAAAGTGGTTTATCCATGTCCAGTAGTGCGTGTCCAGCGCGAGCTGTGGGGAGAGGTGTGTGTGGGCAGCCAGCCACTTCAGCGAGCCTGGGCAAAACCAGAACCCAGCAAAAGCAGAATGGCTGCCCCTGGCATCCCAGGAAGTAGCCCCCCGAGCTCAGGGCCCCAGCAGAGAAAGGCTGTGGCACTGGAGCTTTGCAGGACACTGTCTCGGGGAGGAAGATTCAGTGGGAGGTCCTAGGGGGGCCTGAGAGGCCACCGAGAAGCTTCTCAGGGCTGGCTGAGTCTATGAGAGAGCGGGCCTGGGGGCCGCTAAGACTCTGCAGGTGGGCTTGGGGATCCTGTGACGCGGCTCCACACAGCTCGACCTGGCATTCCAGGGTTCGGCTCCCACGACATTTGTCTAACTGTTCTGATCACACCAGGGAGGGCTGCTTGCTGTTTGGAAGAATGCTAATCAATTGTTCTGATCACACCAGGGAGGGCTGCTTGCTGTTTGGGAGAATGCTAATCACAATCTTCCTGTGGAGAGCAGACTCTCCCTCCACTCTGGAACCCTGGAGGCCTGTGGGCTACGTGGCCCAGGTGGGCCGGGACCCAGGCACAAGCCCTGAGGGCTGCCATGTGGACCACGGTCTGGAGAGTTCGGATCCCTGCGCCCCCACAGCCCCACAGTGAACGGAGGGCCACTCACCTTCAGAGTGACCGTGAACACCATCACAGTGAACACCAGCGTCCCAAAGGTCCAGTTCCCAAACATCTGTGGGTGAGAGCCTGAGTGACCCGCTGCCCACAGGTGGCCCTGCCATGCCCAGCTCCAGCCCAGGCAGACCTCCCAGCCTGAGTACAGCAGTCAGCCCGAAGGCCCGGACTGCGAGCTGCCTGGAGCCCGTTCAGGCCCAGGTGCTCAGCCGAGCACAGAAGGCCCAATACAGCTGGGCCAAGCATGTATGATGTGCACCCAGGACCCGCTGACTGCTTCTGTACAGGAGGTACTGCTCACTGCCCCAGCTGCCCCCCGCCACACTGGACAGCCCACGGCTGGCTGGATGTCAGGACATGAAAGGAAACAGCGTCAGGAAGTGGGATAGGGGACAGACGTGACAGATGACAAAGCCGCGCCTCTGGGAGCCAGAGCCAAAACCAAAACCAGGCCTTGAGGGAGGGACGGGGCGAGGGACAGGATGGACGGGAGGTGCAGACAAGCGAAAGCCGGGCACACTTCGGGGGACTCTCTCCACTCCAGGCCAGTCTGGCAGGTCTGGACTAAGCCCCCAAGAGGAAGTTCCCAGCAGCTCTCTAAAATAGGACCGAGGGCCAGGGATGGAGCTCAGTGGCACCATATCTGCCTCACACGCACAAAGTCCTGAGTTCAACCCCTGATACCACAAAAAAAAAGAAAAGAAGAAAGGAAAAAATTACTAAAATCCCACAGAGAACCAAGAAGCTGGACTCCTCCTGGCTTTCCATTGTGATCCACTTCTTGTTAATCGCACAGTGCCTGCCATGACAGCCCATGCCTGTCACTGAGTGCGTGGCCCTGCGGCCTGGGACGCTTGCTGGAGTGCAATGGTCAGTGCCAACTTCTTGGGGTCCAGGCGGCAGGGTCAACTCTCTCCCTTCTTGGTGTCACCCTGGTGCTCAGAGCTGCTTCTTCCTTCTGGTGAGGAAATTTGGGCTACACAGAGTTCGGCTCTGTGCGCTGGGCTTCTCGACTGCGCAGTTCAGCTTGCAGGATGTGGCTATGTTCACACGTCTCTGGCTGTCTCGCTGAAGCAGGAGGTGGCAGCAGAGGTGCCCACTGGAGAGGAGCCAGCTGGCTCCAAGGTCTGCAGTGCCGCAGCTGAGAGCTTCAGAGGATGCTTGTCAGGTAGTGCTCTCCTCTGAGCTCTACCAGGGCTGGCGGCTGGTTCACCTCTGGGGCAGGGCGGTTTCCTAACTTTGGCCTACAGAAGCATCTGGCAAGAGATGGGCTGCTGGAGCAAGTGTGCAGGGTGCTGGACGCAGCCTAGGGGACGTGAGCCACCATCGTCACCTGCAGGCAGCTGGGGTGCACCTTCCTGCTGAGCTGGGGGCCCTAGGAGGCGCTGAGCATCCCGCTCCCTGCCCGCACCTGGCAAGTGCCCCTCTCAGCTGAGTCCCCCTAGCCTCCTCGCTTGTTTCTGGCAGAAGCCTTGGTCCACAGCCAGCAGTCATGTTATCACCAGGGTCTCCAGGGGGAAGTGGGCGAGTCCCTGAGACTCCCCCTCCTCCTTCTGTCACTTTCCTGACAGTCTTGTTCCGGCCCCTTGCTGTTTGTCCAACTAACTCAGGCCTGGGCAGTAACTGCCCTTCAGTCGACCCACCGACACCCCAGTGGATCTCGCTGTCCCACAGAGCCACTCGGGGACCCCCTTCCCCAGCCTCAGCCCCTTTGCTCTTCCTCCCTCCCTCACTCCTTCTGCGGCCAAGCGTTCTGGCTAGGCATTTTCTGCTCAGGCACCCTGGACTGTGTCCTCTGTGTGCCAAGTTTTCCACAGCAAACATGACGTGTCAAGGCCACAAAAGTCCTCTGCACCCCTTTCCCACTGCCTACCACTGACTGCAGGTCCACACCTGAGGGCTTCTAGAGCCCGCTTTGGCTGTGGCCAGCCTCCTACTCATCCGGACACCCTCACTTGGCAGGGATGGCAGGTGGATGGGGCGATTGTGTCATCGGGAGGAAGAAGGGCTTTGACCTCCGTGCAGATGCTCCATCGTGAGCTCTTCCTATAAAGCTGTCCGTAGTCCTACTGTGCCCCAGCGGGATGTGGCCTACAGTGCCCCACTAAAGGAGCCACCTCAGGGGCCTCCCTGCCCCACTGGTGCTGCAGGCTATCAAGTGTCACCAGTAGGATGCCCTGAGCCTCGGAGCAGAGCACTGGGGTGGCCCAGCGTCACTCACAGGGCCCGGAGGTGACTGCAGTTGCCTGCAAGCCTCTGTGGAGCAACTGAGTCCTGTCTTTAGTCCCTGGAGTCGGCTGACGCCTGGCATCCAAAATGTACACACAGTGGCCTCAGATACCCTGTGGGCCGCCTGGTACCAGGACCCAACCGGCATCCAGTGCCTCACAGCACATCACAGCTGCTGTGGAAGCCTGTCCTGGCACACGTGTCGTGAGCTGGCACAGCTGCTACAGCCCACTTGTGTCTGCAGGTTCTTCACAGATGTGAGTCACACATCCTGGCAGGCTCACATGGGTCCACGGGTGGCATGGCTGCAGGCTGTTGCACTGGACTGCCCTGCCCTGCCACTCTGACCTGGGCTTTTTGTCCTCGTTTTGGCCTTGCAGATACGCCTGTCCGAGGGTGGTGACAACAGGCATGTGGGGACACACAGGGACACGGAATCCCTGACAGCATCGTCCCGAGGTGGACAGAGCTTCCCAGGCTCGAGGGGCCGTGCAGCACACAGCCAGGGAGCAGAGATGGGATGAGGCAGTGACACTGGATGGCCACACACGGACCCTGGAGGCGGGAGATGAAGGGCCCGAGGCGGTGCCAGCCGGGACCTTCCAGTCAAGGTGTCGGTCAGTCACAGAGCCTCCCCGACTGCAGCAGGGAGCCGTCTGCTGCTTCCTTGTGGCCAGTCTGCAGGGCACTGCCAGGAGCACCCGTCACTGTCCCGTGGTGCTGAGCCAGGTGACAGGTAGTGTGGGGTGGCCGGCAGACTCCAGGGCCGAGCCTCTAGCTGGGCAAGAGCTCCAGTCCAGCTCGGCTCCTTTCCTCAGCCTCCCTGACCAGCACTGTTCCGGGGAGGGGGCTGCAGACAGGACGATGCTGGGACAGTAAGCGTGGGTGAGCTCTGGGGACACGGAGCTGCATGTCTGAGACGACACAGTCGCCTGCGCAGGGCTCGACTCCGGGAACCCTGAGGGCAGGGCCACCTCGCCGCACTGCGGCCCGAGCTCTAGGAATTGTTTAAGCTAAACTGAAAGGAGTAACAAATTCTACCAGAATGCAGAGGCCAGGACAGTGAAATATTTAATCCTGTCTCAGGACCAATGCAGTGAAAACTGATCAGCTACAACAAAAGATAAGTTTTGCATGAGGAGACACAGGCACAACGTCCACATCACGAGGACACACGGCAAGACTTCTGTCCTCAGTCCCACAAGCAGAGGGACGGACAGACGGGAGGGAGTGGGGGGGAGGGAAAAGACGACACAGGGAACGGAGGGAGAGGTAGGGTGACCAGGGCTTTGAGCGCTGGGCCCAGCGGCCGAGGGTGGGGCTGAGGAACAGCCTGACGTTAGCAGCACTGTCACCCTGGCCAGTGGCTCAGCATCAGAGGCCTCGGGCATACCCAGGGCTTGTGCCTCCTGGGCTAGCTTGGGTCCACCATGCCGTGCCCACAGGCCTGGTGTCCCTGCTCACGCTGCCATTGCTGCAAGGAAGTCAACGTGAGCGGCCTTGGCTCCCTCACAGAGCCCCAGGAAAGGACTCCACGAGACATGAGAGTTATACACGCACAGCCCGACTGCCCACGTTGGGCAGGAGCGGGAGCAGCTGACAGCAGCTCTACCCACGAAGCACATGGAGGAGGGCACGTGGGAAAATATTTTCGAGAAATATTTTATTTCTAATGCACTCCAGAACACAGAGGACACACTCACAATCGTCTTACCATGTGTGTGTTGGTGGTCATTATCTGAGGGTGGGAAGGGAAGCGAGTGGCAAAAAGAAAAAAGCGAGAAACAAATAAAGCAAACCCCAGAAAGGATGCAAACAACCGCAGGGCACGCCCACCAGCACCACACAGCTCCTTGGGCGGGGAGGGCTCCCTGCGCGCCCACAGGAGTCCTGTGGCACGCTGCTACACCTGGGTCCCAGGCAGGGATTCGCCTGGGGACGACTAAACCTCGGGCGTTGGCTAACCGGATAGTCGCACAATGCCCGGGAGACCTCGGAGGACCTCCACCGGGGCTGAGGCCACAGAGTACAGGATGCGCGGGCTCTGCGTGGCCAGGATGCAGCCTGCTGGACACAGCACAGGTGTGTCCTCCTAACTTCCCACAGCCCTCACAGTGGGCTGTGTTCCTGCTTCATACAAGGACCGTGGGGCTCAGGGCTCCTGGCAGCTACACCAGCAAGGCCACGCCCTCTCTCACCTGCCCGTTGCTGGTCACCGTTGTGTTTTCAAACATGAAATAAGCACCAAAGAAGAAGACCAGGGCGTCGAACACCCCCAGGGACGTCCAGTACACGAACACCCGCCACCGGAGCAGTGCATTCTTGGCGATGTCCCTGTGAGAGGAGAGACGGGAACCTTGTTGTGACAGTAGCTCCAGGCCCAGTGGGCAGGACTCTCACGCTCCAGTGCCCGGGCCTGAATGTGCACCCTGGGGGGTGACGGGCGTCCCATCTGGAGCCTCCGGCAGCAAGAGCATGTGGCTTCACACTGTACTTCCTGTACCCCAGTACTCCCTGATCTCCATGCGAGCTGACCGGCAGCATGCCAGGCAGATGCCTGGGCACCTGCCTTTCTGAAGGATAGTGACAGAGCACAGCGCACCAACAGGAACAGCCTGGTGACCCGGACTTGCCAACAGCCCACATGATGTGTCAAAGGTGATGCGCATGCTGCCAGCTCCCAGCCTCAGGGCTTTCGGGAGCAGCTGCACTGGATGTGACCAGTGAGGCCGCGGATTCTCTTGCTCGTCTTCTTGCTCTCTGTGCTGTTGGCTTTTGTGGGCTGAGCAACTGTCCTTTGCAAGGGCCCTCTGCCAATGTCCTTTCTGTCCTGGAGCCAGCAGACCAGGGACTGGACCCTCCTAAACTGTGAAATGGACATACCTCTTCCCTGTGCCTCAGAGACCAGCTGTTTTCCCAGATGAGAAAATGGAGTACCATGGAGACATGGGACTCACACTGGAGCACAGTGATCTTGGCTCTTAAAGGTAAGTCGAGTCATAAGGTTCCTGGGCCACTCAGGACAGGGCCGCAGCCTGAGCCCTTCCATGACACTCAGCACCACAAAGAAACATGCCGCGTGTGGCACATATTTAAGTGCAGGGTAAGTCATCCATCAACCCTGAAGTGTGCTAGTGGAGACAACAGTCCCCTGTCAGTCCCCAAGGAAGCAAGTGAGCTGGCTGGTCCTGAGTGTTTCTGGGTCTTATGTGCCTTCCTTGGGTCCTGGCACTGGTCCGCCTTGTGGCTGCACTAGTACAAATCTGCACAGGGATACGCACCTGTACAAGGATGGGTCTCTCTTGAGCACGTCAATGCCCACATGCTGCTCCATCAGGCTGTACAGCAGGATCGGGAGGGAGGTGAAGCTGATGTTGTAGAGGGTCAGGTATGCGGTGTCGTACAAAGTCTGTGGAGGAGGAGCCACGAGAGAATCAGCACTGCTGCCCACAGACCCACTGTCCACACATGCACATGCGTGCGCGCACAGACACACACCCACGTGTCTCACAGGCACCAGAGCCATCTTTCCACAGCTACATGAGAATCAAGACCTCATGAGCATCAGGGTCAGTCACAGCTGATGGCAGTGCCCTCTGCCCAACCGCCTACCACTGCAGATGTCCAGAGAGGCCCACAGTTCACCCCCGTCCTCACAGCTCTGTTGGCCTGGTTCTGCTGCTGCACACAGAGCAAGGGGCACATTGTAGCCATGTGAATGACAGGTGACATGGATGACAGATAGATGTCTGCCTCGGCGGCAGGTGCCAGGAGCCCTTCGTCTCCACATACAGTCAGACTCCAAGGTGAGCAGAACCCAGTAGTGCCAGAGCCCAGTAACACGGAGCTGCCCTGGCCTTGTCACTCTGCACACACTGACCTCAGAACCTGGAGGCAGCAGGAGGGCAGGGCCTGGACTCCCCCAGCCCCTCATGCCTGTACAGGGCCTGCCCCATGCGGCCTTGTCACTCTGCACACAGTGACCTCAGAACCTGGAGCAGGAGGGCAGGGCCTGGACTCCCCCCAGCCCCTCATGCCTGTACAGGGCCTGCCCCATGCAGCCTTGTCACTCTCTGCACACACTGACCTCAGAACTTGGAGCAGGAGGGCAGGGCCTGGACTCCCCCCAGCCCCTTATGCCTGTACAGGGCTTGCCCCATGCCGCCACCCGCCCAGGGAAAACGGTGGGGATGTGTCCATGCACATACTGCACTGACCTGTTGCGAAAACCCACAGAAGAACTGGTATAAAAACTGGGGGAAGATGAAGCAGACGTTCTGAAAGACAAGGCACAGGTGTGGTTACATGCATTTGAGTGGCGTCCCCGGCCGTGGCTCATCAGCACTGTCCATCTCTTCATGTGGGGACCGATCTGGGTGGCCCGGCACCACAAAGACGTCTGTGCTCCAGGCGCAGGGTCACGGACAATCCACAGACAAGGTCACAAACAATACACAGGGAATGCGTGGGAGCTCAGACCGCAGGAGGGCAGCAGAAGGCAGAGCTGCTAGGACAGACGCCCACAGGGAGGACACGGGGGCCCGAAGAACCCACCACAGCCACTTCCTACTATGCCATGCTACAGCTGGGGAAACAAGGAGGCCGCTAAGCTTGCAGGGAAGACCCTTTCTCCCGAAGGAGGTCTCCTTTTTAGGTAAGTGACCCCTGGCAGCATCGCGCTATCGTGCAAAGGTCATGCGTGCAGCTGGGATGGGCAGAGTGAAGCCCCCTACCTTATAAAAGAAGTATTGCACAAGCTCAGATATCCTAATGTAATAAAAATGCCCGTGAACAAGAAGCATCTTCTTCAAATGCTTGAATTTTGGGATTGCATAGTCGCTGTTCCTTGCAGCCTGCCGGCCCTCCTTGCCAATGACACCTAGGCAGGAGAGGGGATACGTTTTGGGGTGGCTGCTGCTGGCTGTGTCCCAGTCTCCGATGGTTGCCCGAGGATACTCAGTGCTCTGACACTGCCCCTACCCAGGTGAGGCGGCTCACCTATGCCCACATGGGCCTCTAGGATCATGCTGACGTCATTTGCACCATCTCCGATGGCCAGCGTGATTGGGTGCTCTTTGGAAAATTTGATCAACTTAACAATCTGGAAGGGAAACATAGTGTTTATCTTCACTGTTTCATTTCTACTCAGACTATTCACTGGTAGAACTAATGAGACCTAACGGTCTAGAAAAGGGAAAATCCAGATTATTTCACACTAGTTTTTGACACTCACGCATCTTTCCATACAAGGTAGAATTTGCTTCAAATTGAAAGCAGAGTAAATAAAGCAGACATCACTAAGTTGGATGGACCACAGTGACCCGCAACAGCTGGCAGGCACAGGCACTGGGTATTCGTGCATTCACTATTCAATCCAGGGTGGAGGGGACACTACATATGAAGGAAGGTTTCTATCATGCAGCTATGTTGTGAAATAAGTGAGTTTTAATGCTGCTGTAATTTTCAAATTTATCATGTGTGCAAAATAAAATCTGGCAATTCAATAGAATAACTTCCAAGTTTCCAGTCCATTTCTTTAGAGTTTTTTCCATGCATCTAACTGTATGGGCTAGCATGTTCAGAAGACAGGAAATCATTGCTGTGACAAGGAGGATGCAAAGAGTAAATTAATTAAACATTTCAAAGGTCAGCTGAGATCTTAGAGCACAGAAAACTCTCAGCTGCTGTTCTGAAGGCCTCTGTACTGCAGGGCAAACAAGAGGCGGAGCAGGGGCCGCGCCACGTGTCCCCAACAGGAGGCGGTGAACTGTGAGAGCTGCCTGGCACCCTCATTTCTGCCCCGATCGTCAGCACAGCACGCGTGCTCACATGCTCAGAGTGTCTGCGAGGTGTGTTTCACACACGGCTGGGCAGGTTCCTCTCAGGAACGATTTGAAGTCAACCAGCCTTCTGTACCTCAAGCATGCTACCACGGAGCTGGCTGTCTTCCAGGCTTAGCAGCACTGGAAAGGCACCTGTCTTGATGTGTCTCTACGTCAGTCAAATGCATTTCCAAATGCATCTAAAGTATCTGAGAACCACCACAGGTGTGACTCTCATGAGAACGTGGGGCACGGAGGGACATGAGGCCCAAGTCCAGATGAAGAGAGGGACAGGCCCCACTGTGGTCCCCAGCTGTCTGCCTGGACAAAGCCCTTCAGCGGGCAAGCCAGGGGCCCAGGCACTTGCCATGCCAAGGCCCAGTAGGATGCCTGCAGGTGGCACAGCAGGGTGCCAGGCCTCCCTCAGAATAGCTGTGACAATGTCGCTTTGCAGCTCGGAGCCAGAGTCTGGAGGTCACACCTGAGCTCCTCTCACACTCGTGGCTATGAGTGATTTAAATCTGTTACCTTTTCACAAGTGCTACCTCAATGGACCGAGATTCAGACTAGCACCTCACAAAGGTCCTCCCATGCCACCCCACCCTGAGACATAGGTGGGACCTGGGCCTTCTGCAGGGGTGCCATCCGGCAGCACAGCACGGCACTGCAGTTCCGGCAGATGTCCAGGAAGAGCTCGCGGTAGTTGGCAGAGCTCCCACCCTCACGGGGCTTCATGATCAAGGACAGCGCTGCTCCATCGATGATGAGCCCATAGTCGTGCATGTCTGTGGAAAGCCTGCAAGAGACGTTGGTCACCAAATGTGCGTCTGGGGACACTATACCTGACACCCGTGCAATTAAGAAAGTAAAATAACCCGTGAGGAGCTGGCCTCACGTCTCTGACTATACTCAGAAATTATGTCTCAATCAACATTAAGACATATCTGAAACAGCACTTAGGGAAGTCGAGCGCACAGCTCTCTGCTGTGTGGTTCCAGCACTCCTGGGGCGGGGGTGGGGATGGATCTGGCAGGGCCTCGGTCTTTACCTTGCGCTTTCCGGCCTTCACAGCTAGTTCACAGCACCTGCCCTGCTATGGTTCCCTGGGTTTTCTGCCCATACTACTTGAACTACTAAGAACATGGCAGAAATTTTCTCTCTGCCAGGCTTTGAAATTACAAAGAGCCGGGCATGGTGGATTACACACGTAATTCCAGCACTTGGGAGGCAGAGGCAGGATTGTTGAGGCTCACCTGGGCTACATAGTGAGCTCAGGATCAGCCTGAACTACAAAGTGAAACCCTGTCTGAAAAAAAAACAAAGAACAAAGCAAAACAAAAAACCTGAAATTACAAAGAAACATCTCTAATCCTGGAAAGAAGTTCTGTGGGTCAGGCGAAGAGAAATGTCTTGGGAAAGCCTTGCTGGGCACCTGGGCTCTGTCCAGGAAGCACTCGCCATGGGGAGAGGCTTTTAACAACTGTTGTATTGTCTGGGAGTAATTTCAGATGTGTGTGACTCGCAAGCAGGTCTGTTTCACCCACACACAGGAGAATCTACAGCCATCTGAACGCAGCCTCGTCCCAGAAGGCACAGCTGACGCAGGCAAGGACAGCCTCAGGGAAAACGAGTCTGCACGAACCACCGCCATCCCGGGAGGAGATGGTGGCACATGCGGCTGCCCCAGGCCAGCCACCTGCACAGGATGTCCCTGTCCACCGACAGGTATCCAGGTATCCCGGGGGAAACCCCCCACAAGAATCGCCAGGGAAACGCTCCGCTGCTCATTTCTGCCTCCTCCACTCAGCAGCGTGAAGCTACATGGACATTATTGCGAGAACACTCCCCTGCCCGGGGGAGGAGGCCTGAGCCTTGTCCCCCTGTGCTGGGGGCCCCCAGGAGGGCCACGTGCTGAGCCCAACTCTGGGAGCAAGGCGCAACCCACCCCGAGAAGTGATCCCGGGTCAGGCTCCCGCTGCAGCGCAGCACGGTCTTGCTGAGCTCGAAGAGCACGTCGTGCAGGCTCTGCTCCTCAAGCCTCTTGGTGGTCAGCTCCAGCAGCTGCGTGCCCCTGCGGAAGAGCCTACAGGCGTAGCAGGTGGCCGCTGCTGTCTCCATCTTGTCCCCTGTGAGGACCCAGACTTTGATACCCGCTTTCTGCAGCGCCTCGATCGTGTCTGCGGCTTTCTCCTGGAGCCTGAGAAACAGAAACCGGTGAGATACAGCAATTAGGGCCGCTGAAGGACAATTTCAGAACCTCGACACCTTAAAATTAGTTCAGAGCTAGGTGTGATGGCACACACCTGTCATCCCAGCACTCTGGGAGGCTGAGGCAGGAGGACCGCAAGTGTAAACCCTGCCTGTGCAACCTAATGCCTCCCTGTCTCAAAGAATGATCAAAGAAAGGGCTGAAGATGTGGCTTAGCATGAAGGTTCTGGGTTCAAGTTCAATGCCAAAAACTGAAAAAAAATGTAGTCTCCCAAAGTTAGGTAGTCAAATACTACTAGCTCAGGATTCCACAGACAAGAATTGATGCTTGGGCTGGGGATATAGCTCAGTGGTTCCGGCGCAAGCGGCGCTTGCAAGCGCAAGGACACGGGTTCAATCCCCGGTAACCACATAATACTGGGCATAGAGACTCACCCCAGCAGCAACCAGTACCACATACCACAGTGCTGGGCATGGTGGCTCACGCCTGTAATCCCAGCACTCGGGAGGCAGAGGCAGGAGGATTGCTGGGATGTGAGTTTGAGGATGAGCTTAGGGCCAGCCTGAACCACAAAGCGAAACCCTGTCGCAAAAAACCTTAAAAAAAAAAAAAAGAATTGATGCTTTACAACAACACACTTCATAGGTGACCACAGCTGGGAGACTCGGGAGGGAGAGTGGCTGCTGGTGTGACCAGGGCCAGCACCCAGGCAAGGACAAGGATCCGGGCTCGGTCCAGGAAGCACACACCACGGGGACAGGCTTTTAACCACTGTAAAAATCCTAACCAACAGGAGGCTTGAGGTGGGGAACTATGTGGTCACTCTTTTCTGTTGGTATAAACTGTCCTGAGTCTGCAACTCCGCACGCTGGAGTGACCTACCACAGACGTGTGTGTGAGGGCGGGCCTGCTCCACCCGCTGTCACGAGAATCCACAACCATCCAGGTAAAGCCTCGTCTCTCGTCTCTCTCACTACAGCTCCCTTCACTCAGTGCAGATGGTCCTGAGGAAGCGAACCTGAGTCAATGCTGAGCAGTCTGGGCAGGAAGTGACTCAGGCCCTTTATGTTAGGAAGAAGGACCTCAGGACATGTGGAATTCTGTGATGTGCATGCCCTCTGGGCTTACACCATGCCCTCCTGCTGGGAGGTGAGGGGGTGCGGCTCCTCCTCTGTGACAGCCTGCAGGGCTAGAGTCACCATGGCCCACCAGGGAAAGCCTTGCCGGGCAAGGGCACGCCAGCCCGTGGCAGCTGTGTCCCAGCTGCCTGTGTGGGCGGATTTCTATGGATTGGGGAGCCTGACCCTTATGGAAGAGGTTCCTACAAGATGCTGAAGGGGCTGAAATCCCAGTGCAAATGACTCTCGACTCTGGGAAGACATTCCTACCCTGCAGTACCAGGACCACAGCGCTGCAGAATACAGAAATGGGAAGACCCACATCCAATTCTGTAAAAGGGAATCCGAGGTCCAGAGTGGTTTGCAGATATGCCAGATGGAGATTTTAGGGAAGTAACTTGCAACCCAAGGTCACCACTCCTGTGCCCAGCGGTCACTCACACACCATGTCCCACCTCCAGCTGCATCCACCTGTCAGTCCCTCCAGGCCTGCGCACATCTGCTCTGTGGGTGCTCACTGGGTGGCCTCCCAATCTGCCCCATGACCCTCGAGGGTCAGTCACCTCCTAACCTGCCTCCCTCAGAACTGTTGGCGGGTGCTCGGCACTCCTGCCCACTGAGCCTGTCTGCTGCCCACGTGGGTGGCTGGGTCCCTGCTCTGGACTGACCGAGGGTAGAGCCCCGTCAACCAAACCCAATCTCTGCCTACTGCCCAATTCCCACTCATGCTAAGAAGCCGGGGCTCAGTTTAAGGGCCCTGGAAATGGGGCCTTAGCCAGGACTCGGGGTTTAGCCTAAGACATTAGGCTTTTCGGTGACAGCTGCTTCCAGGGGACAAACCTCAGCATCTTAAGCCTCGAATCTCCATGTAACTGATGTGGGCTGGGCGCGCCTTCTCTTCATCACCCACCCCCACTCTGAGTAACTCAGTCTTCTCTGCCACTGGGCAGCAAGAAGCTCTTTCCCTGGAAACACTGAGAAATCTACACATGGGAATTTCACTGCTGTAATTACCAGTTTTTGTAATACTTCATTAAGTTTGTGCAAAAAGCAATAACAAACATGTTGAGGATGTTAAGATCTAAACAGTAACTCTTGCATCAGAAGACCTAGCACACAACTCAGGAACAGAATTAGCTAGTGATTCCATCCTGGGAGTAATTTAAAAATGGTGTATCGGGCCGGGGAGTTAGCTCAGTGGTTCAGGTGCCTGTCTTGCAAGCGCAAGGGCCCGGGTTCGATTCTCCGGTAACCACATAACAATGCTGGGTGTGGATCCACATCCAGCAGCAACCAGTACCACATACCACAGTGCCGGGCGTGGTGGCTCACGCCTGTAATCCCAGCACTCGGGAGGCAGAGGCAGGAGGATTGCTGTGATGTGAGTTTGAAGGCTGAGCTCAGGGCCAGCCTGAACCACAAAGCGAGACCCTGTCTCAAAAAACCTTAAAAAAAAAAAAAAATGGTGTATCTCGACTATTCATAGCATGAAGAAGTTTGTATGTTTTCCTGGGAAGTCTGATTTCATGCATTAAATTCATGGACACAGAAACACTCCTCGCTGTGACCCCATGCAGGAGGACACAGGAGTCTCCCTGTGAGGTGTCCTCCAGCCCACCCCTCCTCCCTCGCTGCCCTTGCCCACCATGGTGTGTGGCCTCACCGGTCCTCCACGGCTGTTGCTCCAAGCAGAATGAGGTCCTTCTCTATCTGCTCATAGGCCTCGGCCAGCTTCTTTTCCCGGTCCTGGAGCGCCACCTTGGCAGCTTGCAGCAGCCCACAGATGGCCTCGTACTCCTCAGGTACCAGCCTCTTGTAGGCCACGCACAGCGTGCGGAGCCCCTCCTGCCAACAGCACGGATCCCGTCACCTCCTGGAACTGCTTTTCAATGTCTCCCGTGAACTGGAATGCTAAGTGAAGAACTGGAGCCCAACCCTCTGTTCCTCTGCTCCGACAAATGTGATGCTCCACTTAACTCTCATATGGGACTTCAAGCAGCTTCCCAAGGCACACATCTTTGTGGGGTGCTGGTGCACAGGACTGGCTGCAGGGCCCCAAGCCATTCCTGACTAGTACCCCTGGGCGCACAGGTTTCTTGAGAGGGCGGGCACCACACTGCCCCTCCATCAGCTTCGGCAGCTCACACTGCCCAACAAGCAGGAAAGACTGGACACTGTGCCTGTCACATGGCTTGGCACCACCTAGGAGACTAAGGATTGCACCTGGGCACCTGCACTCATGTGGGCAAATCTCAGAACAGTTTTATGTCCAAGGAAATACTAAATACTACATATTTATAGTATTATATACTACATATTTTATGATTCCAGCATATAAAAAGTAAGAAACAGTGAGCCTCAGTCTATCATGACAGCAAACCAAACGGGTCTGTGGTGGCTCCCAGGGAAGGGACCCATCCAGCGTGAAGCTCTCCCTGTGTACACCCCTGTCTCGGCTCCCAGACTCTACGCCCCACTAGGCACAGGCTCATGTAGGGCGGTTCAGCACTTAAAGCCATCCTAAAGAACACAGAACACTCTGCATTCTCTGGTTAATGCTCTCTCTGGTCACAGGGCAGCACCCTCCAGAAGGGGCACAGGATGGGAGATGCTGTCTGTGTTTGATGTCACTCAGGGTGACTCCAGGTCCCCACAGGAGAAAGATTTGGCCCAGCTGGTTTGGGGAGGCCCAATATATCTGTAGAAGGCGGGCTAGGGGACCATAGCGGTGCTGACGGAGAGAATGTTTGTGGTCGGTCCTTTAGGGATCAAAGCAGGAAACTGCCCATTCCCAGGCCATCAGTGTCCCCATCTGATCCCTGTCACTGGGGCTGGAAGTAACCCGAAGGCTCCTGGGACTTTCCAACAAGGTGCTGGCAGACACCAAACACAGCACCCTCTAGTGCCAGGAGGCCGAAGCACCGCAGAGAAGCGGGCCTGGAGGCTGCATCTCACCACAGCGTTGCGCTCCACACGGGACCGGATCTGGTCCACTTTGCCTTCGGTCACTCGGGGGAAGATAGAGGAATCTGCTCCTTTGCAAAACAGATAGATCTCCCCTGCCAAACAAGAAAAGACCAGGCTTGGTCACACCTGAGGAGAGCAAATCACATCTCAAATCTCGCCATTACTAAAAACCCAGGCTGGAAGGGCAAACGGAGACATAAGAGGTGGTGATGGTGTGACCCGACCTGCACACGCTGCTCCCCTGGTTCGTTCTACCACCCGAGGCCTGGGGTCTGGCCAGGGGCTGAGGCTACTCCTGGGCACAAGGCACTTCGCTGAAGCATAGGAAGGCAGGCCTCGAGCCCTTCAGTCGGCAGCACTGCTGTGGTCACAGACTGGACTTGGGGGGACAGTACCAAGGGTGGCAGCTGAGCACCTGGCTTGGCCAATGCCTGGGGTAGGAGCAGGAAGAGCACGGCCCTGGGTGATGCCTGCGACCAAGGCCAGGGTTCAGGGTATGCCAGGCATCCCCTGTGCCTGTCCCCAAATCCTGGGAGGCTCCAAACCCCAAGAGGGGTAGATGGGGGAAACCTGAGACTCAGGTGTAACCCCTGCTCTCACTGTCACACAATGGCATCACGCTGTCAGCAATGATGATGCTGACCATGACACTGCTGGTAGAAGGCCATGCTGTCACAAATGTCACCTACAGCCCACGGGTTAGCGCTGGGCAACGTGGTGTCATGCTCTTGTTGTACGACACCTGTGCTTCCCTTAACCTCCTCATGGCCGCTGCCTACCAGCCCACCACAGTCAGAGACACGCCTCCAAACACAGGACTTGCCAGAGTCCTCAGGACACAAGCATCACCTGCCCAGGACTGCAGTGGCAGTGTTGGCGTCTAGCTCAGACCCACCTTTCCTGTTCTGTGTGGGGTGCAGGGTCACGGCAGCACTTGCATGGGGACACAACACAACACAAGGGCTGCGGTTGGGACTGCAGGACAGGAGGACCTGGAGGAGGACCTGGAGCAGGACCAGTCAGAGCTCAGGATGGATGCAGCTTCGAGCTCACAAAGCATGTGTCAGAGAAGAGGAGCAGGACACCAGGGCAGCGGGCTGTGTGGCCATCCCTTCCCCGGTGTGCTCATGTGTCTCTGTGCACAGTGGTACTGTGGAGGCCTGGATGTCAGTGCTCACATCTTCCATGAATGGTGCTGCTCAAGGACTGAATCCCTGTGTCTACCCCTGAGTGCAGGTGGCCAACCCACCACGGAGGGGTAGATGCTGGGAATGGGTCTTTGGGGGTCTGGGCTGCTCTTTGAAGGTCGGGGCAGGGTCCAGCTCAGGCTTGGGGCTGGGGTAGCACATGTGTCCCTGGTTGTGCTACTTCTCAGGATGGCTGCTCAGTGCTGTTTGTAGACATGGCTTGGAGCTGGCCAGGGCTGTGGCTCTCTGGACACAGTTGTCCAATGGCATCACTTCTCTCAGGCCCCTGGGGCTGGGCGTACAGTGCTCCAGCAGGACCAGCTGGCCTCAGTGCCAGTATCTGCTTCTCTCCATGCTGCCACAGAGGCTCATGGGCTCTGGGGAGACCCGCAAGGATTGCACTGACCCTGGGTCTCAGGGACAGTGAAGCATGATCCCACAGGGCCTGGAGCAGTGTGGAGAGTGGCTCAGCAGGTGCCACAGACAAGAGACCAGTGGCACATTCCCCCACTCGATGCCTCTGGCTGGCACTACCCACCAGCTCAGGGTTGTAGGCCAGCCTCTGCACGTCAGGGCAGTGTGGCTACCTGCTCTCACGCAGCTGTTGGTACCTGAGCCTGTTTTCAGGCATCATCCTGCTGACCCCTGCCAGGCTGCCAGAACCTTTTCCACAGTGGTGTCATGTATAAGCTGTCTGTCTCACGCTGCCCGATCTTTAGTGCATACTGCGTCAGCCCAACATGCTTCTCCTTCACACTGGGTGAGCTATCGTGGTTCTTCAACAGCTACAGCATCCTCACAAGGCCACTGACTCAACACTCGCACGCAGGCACATATGCATGCACGCATGCACACTCAATTCCTAGGCACTAGGCAGCAGGTCTCAGGATGCTGCCAAAGGCGTTTTGGTGGTATCTTAGGAGAGGAGAGGCGCAGCTGGTTCCAACTAGAACATCAGGAGGGGTCTGCTCAGGAGACTCCCTGTTGTCTTCATGTCAGCAGCAGCACCAGGCCTGGCTGATGCTGAGCCTCTGAGGTCAGGTCTGCTCAGTTCGTGGCTGTGTGTGGTGGTTCCATGCATCCCGGCCCTGTGCAGGGCCAGAGGCCAGGTGCTGGAGCTCCCTGGAGAGGTAATCCCCAGGGCAGTGGGGCAGATGTAGCAGGGCTGGGGCACGTGAGGCACCCAGAGCACATGCAGGGCTCGCACAGAACTTGGGCACCCACTGCAGCCCAACCATCCAGCACTCGTGCACTGCACTCGACACACCTCCCTGGAGATGGCGGCAGCTGACCTCAAGCTCTCTGCTCAGTTTCCAGAGGCCTGCAGCCAGCCCGGCCTTCCTTTAGTTTTGTTTCGATTGAGACAGAGTCTCGCTTTGCAATTCAGGCTGACCCTGATGTCACTATGTAGCCCAAGTGAGCCTGGAACTCCTGGACAACACTCCTGCCTCGGCCTCCCACGCCCAGTACCCCTGCTCTCCTCTAGACAGGGCGTTTAGATACACGCGCAGCAAGTGGTGAAGTGCGCAATGAAAGTGTGCGCTTTTTAATAATGAAATGCATACAGTTAGAGACAGGCACTCAGCACTGAGCTGCCCCCAGTACTGAAGCTGGAATTGGAAAGCGTAGCCGTGCATCCACACAGCAGTGTCCGCCTGCAATGCCAGCTACCCGGGAGGCTGAGGCAAGATGACAGCAAGTTCAAGGCCAGCCTGGACCGTGCAGGGACTTAGTAAGACCCTGTCCTCAGCCCATGGGGTGCTGCCTTTAGCCCAGACCTTCACATTTAAGAACGTTTCACTTTTTGAAAAACAGTGACTCTGTGTACAACGAAAGAAATAAGAAGAAATAGTTCCTTAGAGCCTTACGCCATTGGCCATGGGAATCAACGGCCTTTGTGAACGACTCAGAAGCCTCTACCTGTGGCTGATTTGACGATGACGCTCATCCTCCTCCTCACAGAGTCAAAGCTCAGAACTTCCAGCAACTCGAACCTGGGAGAGAAGCACAGCTGCGGTCTCTGGGCCTGGCCGTCAGCACAAGCCAAGCAGCATCCTAAGCCTCCCTTGTGTCCTCCATGTGGGCATCTGCGGGCACCTGCGGACCGGCCCTGTGCTGGCCCCTACTCAGAGGGGCAGAGGGGAGAGTCCAGCTGCTGGCACTGGGGAGACTCCTGCTACACCTGGAGTCTCCCTGCAGGGCGCAGCTTAAGTCTGCAGACTCTAGGGCCGGATGTGGTGGCTGTGGCGGTGGCTGTAGGGCTGTAGGATCTGGTCTCCGCAGTGCCCTTGCCGCCTGCCCACGGGAAGCTGGAGGCCCCAGCCACACAGTCTTGGCCTGCGGGACCTGCTCTTCAGGCAGGGGCTACATCAGTCCAGGGCCAGCACTGTCCCCAGCCAAGAGCTCTCCCGGCTCAGCTCAGCAGGCTCTCATGGTCTGAGAGTGACGTTTCAGAGTCTAGTTTTCTGAGGCTGCCAACAGCAGTTTTCTGTCTGTCACTACTGGTGTCTCACTGCATAGCTGTGCCCGTTCACACCCAAGCTCCTGAGCAAGACTGAGGATGTGTCCTTCAACTAGAGACAGGCACTCAGCACTGAGCTGCCCCCAGTACTGAAGCTGGAATTGGAAAGCATAGCTGTGCATCCACACAGCAGTGTCTGCCTGCAATGCCAGCTACCCGGGAGGCTGAGGCAAGATGACAGCAAGTTCAAGGCCAGCCTGGACCGTGCGATGACTTAGTAAGACCCTGTCCTCAGAATAAAATCAAAAAGGGCTTGGGTATTGCTCAGGGGCAGAGTACCTCTGGGGTCAATTTCCAGTAGTATATAAAGGTTTTTTTTAAAAAAAGGGGTAACTGTCCAAGCTTGTCAGAGGACATAGTATTCCATGACCCAGAATATTTTCTCACATGTGGGAACAGTGACTCATTCCTCCTTCTGGTGAGAGGGTGAAGGGAAGGCAGAACATGGCAGAGCCTCAAGAGGGCAGAGCACTCCAGAGGCCTCGAGAGGACGGGACATTCTAGTGGCCCAGAGAGCCCCTGCGGTGGTACCCATTTAACTGAAATGAACTTGATGATAAAGCTTTTCACTGCTGTCAGTGCACTACCCATGGATACCCCCAGGAAAACATCGGAGACAGCTCCTCTGCTTCCCAGCCCACATCCAGTGTCACCAGAGGGCACAAAGCCTTGGCGGTGTCCCTGGGCAGAGGGGAGCTGTGGCCTCACCTCTCAATGTCACCATCCCTGTTCAAGATCTCCATGTAGCTGTCCTTCAGCCGCAGGTACGTGAAGCCCAGCCTGCAAGGAGAGGACCAGGTGAGCACGGCCCACCGCCCTCCTCCCACGACCTTGCCTGACCAGAGGCCGCTCTCTTATTGAAGAAATACTGAGTAGTATCGTGCCTGCCTGCCAGGATGTGGGCCTGGGCACGGGCCCACAACATGCAGGACACTCAAGCACAGGATCCCTGTCCTCCTGAGAGCCTGCAGGAATGTGGCAGGTGAGGCCTGGCCATGGAGGGACATGGTCAGAACTACGTAGCCCATCCACAGAACCAGTGCTGGGTCCAGGGTTACCAAGAGGGTGGTGGTACGCAGATGCAGGAAGGGTCTCTAGGACCTGAGGGCCTCGCTCATGCCAAGGGCTCCATCTGAGCTGGGCACGTGACGCCTATTTGTGGGTCTCCTCTGTGGCAGACATGACACCGTGAGATCATAGAACAGTCAGCAGCAGGGGCCTATGCACTGGCCCTGATGGCCACAGCCTCCACAGCAGCCCAGGACTGTGGGTGGGGCAGTGGGGTGGGAGTCTTGCTCTGCGACAAGGACAGCTGGGACAGACCCACCTCTGCACACCCTCCACTAGTGCCACCTCGTCGGGCGAGGATGAGATGTACACACAAGATTTCCCTGAGTCTGGCGACTTCCTGGGCCCGTCTGTGTGGTCCTCGTCCTTCACCTGGACTGTGTGGCAGAGACAGACAGCCCGGAAGAAGAGTTCCTCCCGCTCCTGCAGGACACAGTGCGGAGAGCAATTAAATGCACAGCCTGAAGGAGATGGCGTGAGCTGGGCAGGGCCTCAGGAGACTGGTGGTGCTCTGCTGGGTGGCCAAGGGGTCTGCGTGGCTCCCGCACCCTCGGGCAGCACTTGGGGATTTGTGCAGGTCAGTGGCCAATGGGGACAGGGCGATGCCTTCAGGACCTGAGAGGCTTAGTGTACCTAGGAACGGCCACGGCTCCTCTGGGTCCCCCGACAACCAACTCCACTGCTCCTGGCTCGGGCACCTTGTGATAGTGACATTCTCCTAACCTTGAGGGGCCTCGTCCTCTGGTAACCCTTGTGTTCAGAGCCTGAAGCTCAACAGACACAGACATTAACATTCAGGAAACTGGGCCATGAGCTTGGGTCCCTCCATGCAGGCTGCCTGATGCCCAGTGTGCACTGCACAGACACCTGTGTCCTGCTCTCTGCAAGAGTCAGCTGGTGCCTACTGAGAGGTACGCTGGCCTCATGTGGGTGTGGCTGCATAGCCATGGGGTGGGCATCGGGGCCCCCATCAGGGCCCAGGACCAAGCCCTGCCCGTGGGGCTCAGATGCACCTGTGTTTATGTATGTGTGCCCTGTGTTTATGCAGATGTGTTTGTGTGCATATGAACATGCATGCCTGTCTGTGTGTGTGAGTACACATCTGTGTGCATGTGACTGTGAGCTGCATGTGTGTCTATGTGTACACACACGGGTTTGCACGTTTACAGCACCTTGCCTGCCTGGTCAGGGCTCTCCAGACTGGGCTGAGACTCCCTGGCCATGCCCCTAAGGGACGTGGTACCCATGCAGCAACTGACCAGGCCTGCCTGAGATGTCCTGCCCTCCCCAAACAGAGGATGAGGGAGCATGCTCCCCAAGAGCGCCAGAGCTGTGCACAGGCCAGCCTGGCAGGGTCACGGCCTACCTTGCTGCTGACACCTGGGGACGAGTCTATCATGTCAATGCCTGAAGAGTCGGGCAGCACCTGCCCATTGCAGATGACGTGGGGCACATAGACATGGCCCTCGATGCAGCACTCCTTGAAGGCCATGTTGTTCTCTGTGAGGGTACCTGTCTTGTCGGTGAAGATGTACTCCACCTGTGGGCACATGTGGGGGGCAGGCGGCTCAGACATGGGGGTGCCTCACCACCCAGGTGCCACGCAGGGAGCAGATGGGGCTCTGCAGGCCAAGAACATGACCATGGTACAGCCAGCGCCCCGTGGTTTACAGAGGCTGGACTGTGGCCATCTGGCAACAGTGCAGACAGGAAAAGGGAGGTTGGAAATCCCAGTGCCACAGCTCAGGAGGTCACTCGGGGTACAGAGGACAGAGCTCGACAAGAGAGCCCGAGGTACCTCAGGCAGAAGCCGCAGGAAGTAGGGAGGACACACAGGGGCCCAGACCCCAAACCCAGGTGAAGGCACAGGGCGCACGGCCATCACACGCAGCAGAGTTCAGAGGGACGGGGAAGAGTGCAGGCTGTGGGCGCCGGCCCCTCTGGCTCTCTAGGGGGCGTCGTACTCTCAGAAACCCATAGCCGACAGTGCCTTCCCACCGAGGCCGCTCTGCCTGACCAGGAGCACATGGCAGGGCCCTAAAGAGCTCTCGGAATAACAGCTCTACCGCACACACAGCCCACAGCCCGCAACTGACCAGGCCGAGGCGGGCACAGCGCATTGCCCAGGAGGGCCCACAGGCTGCGATGGCGGGACAGGAAGACACCTCAAATGGCTCTGGACGAGACTCGGCCTCCCAGCTGAGGGAACCCAGGTAGGAGAAAGGGCTGTGGGTGAACCACTGATGCATATTCTTACACAAGAATATGTGTAAAACCATGTCTACAGGTCCAACAACTAGGGACAGAACAAGTGTTCAAAGGTCTGTCAACTGCTCAGTGACAGCTTGCAGGTGGTGTGCTGTCCAAGGACTCTGACCACATAGTGAACCGTGGTAAACTGGTCCTAACACGATTCTCAGGTGCACAGCAGGCCCTGGGCGCTGCACACGCCCTCATGGACCCCTTACCAGCACGTGGTAATCTCTGCCTCATAAACACAGCCAGGGCTTGGAACTGACAAGAAGCTGGCCATCGTCCTGCTGCCACTAAGTGAGTTTGTTGGTCTTCAATTTATTCTTTAGATTGTTGTTTAGAAATGCCACACGACTTTTATGTGCATTGATTTTATACCTTGAATTACCTTGAACTGATTTGTTCTGATGTTTTTGGTAGAGTCTCTTGGGTTTTCTGTGAATGAGACCATGTCACCAGCTAACAGGGTCTGTCTGACTCCCCGCTTTGTTCTCTGGAGTCTTCCCCTCCTTCCTACCTCCCTGCCTGCTCCCTTCTGCCCGGCTGCTCCGGGGACAGCAGCACCGTCATCCCAACCCTGACCTTCTGCTCCTCTGCTGTTGCACATGGTATTCGCCATCTGTGGGACAGTCCTCCTCCCTCACGTGTCAAGAAAAGACGCTATGCCAACGACCTTGGAGTTTCCCTGCCTCCCTGTGATGAGACAGACCATGCTTTTCTCCCTGCATAGTGGCTCTAGGGAGCAGCCCCACTAAGCACTGGTGGGCGACCCATCCACTGCGCTGCTGGGCCCGGGCACCGGCGTCTTGCTGGGCATTTGTGCAGCTGTTCATCAGGGCATTGGCCTGTGATTTACTGACAACCCCCATCCAAGGGGTGGTGGGTGCTGCGGGTATCCTCAGCTACGGGGAGAGACAGCGGGTTCCCAGTACGAGGCAGTTTGCTTGCCCCATTCCTTGCAGCAGGACACACGTGGTGGAGGGGCCTGGCTGGGAGGCACCATGGCCCTAGAATAGCTGTGCCCGCACCCGCTCACCAGTGTGGTCTCAGTCTCTCTGCTGAGGAGTAGAGGGGCAGCAGGCTCTAGGCACAGAAGGGTCATGTCAAAAGGGGCACCCAGAGCCTGGGTGCTGTCTCCAGGGGAAGGGGGGTAGCTGAACTGTGGATAGACACGGGTGGCTGCTGCCTCATGTACAGGGAAGACAGCACTGTCTCCATCCATGCCCAGTGGGCACCAGGCCCCTCACACTGCCCTCAGAGAATTGCAGCTCTGAGCCACCTGGCTGCAGTCTGCTGTGCCCAGGGAATTTGGTGTGGACCTATCCTGGCACAAAGAATTCCAGAGGCTGGACTCCCTGCTATCGCTCAGGGGGACCATGCCCAGTGAGGGCATCAGAGTCACAAAGCAGACCCGCAGCTGCGAAGTGCATAAGGAGGGCCCTCAGAGGTTAAGTGGCTAGCAGCTCAGGCTAGACTCCGACATTGCCCACAGGAGTGAGGTGCCAGCCGCAGGCAGAACAGCCTGACCTCGGTGCCTGCCTCACTGCCAGTGGCTCTCCGTGCTGGGGCTGGGTGATGATGGCTGGTGGCAGCTGCCACTGATTAAGGGTCTTCCTAGATACATGGAGAGGCCATGCTAAGGGAGGTGACATGAAGGACTAGCCTTTCCGGACGCCCTTTGCTATGACCAGCTCAGTCCTCGTGCTGTGGAGACCTGGCAGCCACAGAGTACCACACCTCATCTGTGCCTCGGCGCAGCAAGGCAGGCATCTGCTGACACCCCCAGCCCAGAGAAGAGAGCCAGGTATCAGAGCACACAGGCTTTGCAGCAGAGTGCTCTGAACTGCACACAGTGCCATCCTCACAGTGAGCGCCACACCCTGCAACTGTCCAGCCCCGCTGGCCCCTCTGTAAGAGCAGACATCCTTTGTGCTGCAGGAACAAAACATTGTGCACAGAAGCAGAAGGCAACTCCTGTGGAGCAGGTGCCCAAGGAGGCGACCTCAGTCACCCCACAGATCCTCAACTTGTACCATGAGGGCCCAGGGTGAGGAGGAGCTTAGACAAGTCACTGCAACTCGCTTCTGGTGCATCCTAAGAATAAAAGCACCTCCAACAGCTGCAGGTAAAATGGGCAGAATTATCTGTTGTCGTCTGTAGATCACAGCACATCTATACACACGTTACAGGTGTGTGCCCTGTGACAGTAACTGTGTGGCATGTTAAGAGACGGGACACAGCAGGCCAGCAGTGGAGATACCGACCTGACCCAGCTCCTCGTTTAGGTCGGACGTGTTGACCAGCGGCCCCTCCCCGGTCTCCTCGTCAAACATGTCCTCGTCCCAGGTGATGAAGTAGGAGCCCAGGAACTTCTGCATTTCCACTGTGACGTACATGGACACGGGGATGATGTAGTTGAAGAGGACCATGAAGGCCAGGAAGTCGGTGAAGGCCCTGAGAAACTGAGAGTGTGTGGTGTCGAGGGTGGCCCCGCAGGACCTGCAGGTTGTGCCACGTGCGGACGCGGAGAGCCCAAGCTCCTGTCCTGGCCCGGCCAGGCGCTGGGCAGGAGGGCTGTGCCGCACAGGTGCGACAGTCCCTGGTAAGAGTCAGCGCCAGGACCGGAGGTCGAGGCGGCCAAAGAAAAAGGCACTTTGGCATGTTCAGGACACACGAGTGACTCTCTGGAACCGGGAGGTGACCTGAGCTACTAAGGAGCAGTCTTGTGCAGAGATCACAGGAAGCAAAACCCGACCAAACAGCTGTTCTGAGGAGTTTCACTCCACCTCTGCAGCCATGTCAGTGTGAGGGGTGACAAGCTGGTGAGCAAAGTGAGGGGACGCGGCCTGGGCTCACCGCGGCCTGCTCTGACTTCGGCACACACAGCCTGGGTGTGCACAGGGCCCTGTTCTGGCAGCTCAGCGGACCTTTCTTCCACACACTCACCACCATCAGCAAGCACATGTGCCGGCGCTGCCCAGGAACATGGGCATAGTGCTGGTGTGGCCCCAGGACTCTCCTATGGGAACTGACACCACCCGCTTACACGCACGGCAGGCAGTGGGCACAGCTGATACTCTGAGGCCGGATCTGAGTGCTCACCAGGTAGGGCTTTCTGTGCGCATGGTGGCACCCTTTTCTTCTCCCTCCACCCAGCTGCCACCCTAATCATGCATGGGCCCGCGCTATCCATACCAGGTTCCTCTGCCTCTCTGACTCGGTTTTCTGGTTGTACCACGGCTCATCACGGAAGGGATCGCTCTGCCACACGTACTTGAGGACAGTGTTGATCAGCGCCTTGCTGATGAGGATGCAGAGGTACACGATGAGGAACACGTTCATGGACCTGCCGGGGGGTCGAGACCCTGCTCAGCGATTAAAGCACAGTGCCTGACCTGTCCTTTCCTGGTCACCGGCAGCCTAAGGAAATGGGGCTGGTACAGTGCTGGGCCAGGGGAGGGCCCTGGAATGGGGGCCAGCTCCATGGCCATAGATGGGGTGCTATGGGCCATGGGCACCTTCCAGGCATGGACTCCGCCAGCAAGCACTCCTGCTGGAGCCCCACCACTCAGGAGCATAGTCAACAGGGGTGATGCCATCACTGAGCAGCACCAGTGAGCCCAAGTCTGTGATCCCCAGGTTGGAGGACGGAGGGAAGGAGGGAAAGAGAAGAGCAGTGTGGATCCTAATCTAGGTCTCAGTGGCCCTGGGAAGTTGTCGCCCAGGCTCTGTGCAGCAATCTTAAGAGGCGAGGGGCTCTTGTTGGAAGCCTAGCCTTCTGCACACTTGCCGCAGCTACAGGGCCAGACACAGGCTGCGCTTTCTGGTCGCTCAAGTCTCCCAAAAGGTGGGCAATGGACATGCCTTCCTCCAGGGCCTAGGCCCACGCCTGCCGGCCAGGATGCTCTCAACAAGGAGCAGCAGATGGAACCAGGCTGCATTCCCAGCCCAAGGCTCAGCCTGACACACTATCTGTAAGATCCGGCCGCCTCACGGAGAGGTGGCCATGCCCTCTGCTCAGGTTCTGGGAAACCACGGCGAGAATACACAGCTCCCAGAGTCCCAGTGTCAGACGCCAGAGCACAGGGAGGTTTCCTGAACTATTGGGAAGAGTCAGGAGGCTGGAGCTCTGGGAGCTGGACCCAGGCAGGGGCTCGGAGGCAGCACACAGGCACGGAAAGCGCTGGAGGAGGTGTTCCTATCACCCCACCCAAGCCAAAGAGGCAGGCAGCTGTGCAGCTGGCGGCCCATCTCTGGGCACTGGAGGAACAAGGCAGGAGACGCAGCCCTTCCCACTGCGGGGCAGGAGCCTCACTTCTCCACAGCAGATCGTTTCTGGGACTTGGACTGGTAGTTCAAGGCCATCTTGGTCTCCATTCCTGTGTAGATGGCCACGCCTGAAAACAGAAGGGACACAGAATGATGGCAGACCCAGATGCGCCCCAGGTGAGCTGCACACAGGCACAGCCAGCACGCAGGTGTGAGCAGCACAAAGTAGCCAAAGTTGGTCGCCAGAGAGCACAGGCCACTTTTGGCCTCACCGGGAGCTCTGTGGCTCACTCAGCCCCAACCAACAGCCTCCTCCTGCCTGGAAAGCAGCCTAAGTTCAAACGTTCCTGTCCTAGCTTTTCTCACTGGCGCTATGGGTGCTTATCTTAGAGTTGTCTTATCTGATTAAAGTACAGCAAACACCCTGCACATGGTGAAGACACTGGCACATACAACACACACACACGCATGCATGCACGTACACATGCACATACGTACAGGCCCAAATGTTCTGCAGAATGATACTGTGCAAATCTCTTACCGTCGTAACTGCGTGGACACAACCTGCAGGCCCTTTACAAGTGAGCCCTGCTCTCTGGGGCTCTGCTTCCTCATCCTCGATCCCCGCACCCAGCTCTTGGAAAAAAGTCTGTAGGGCCTGAGGCACCACCCGGCCCTCTGGCCACGGGGAGACAGCTCTGCTGAGCCCTGGGCTTCAGAGCACTTGCTCAGCACCTGCTGCTGACACTCACCGAAGATCCGCTCAGTGTTCTTGAGGGTGGCGCCTCTCAGCAGCAGGTTCTCTGACCCCAGCGGCCTGTGGAGACAGGGCGACCAGAGCAGCGTGACAATGGGGTGGGGGGCAGGGTCCCCAATACCACCCTACAAGGGCAGCAGGACAGCAGCTCTGTTAGCACCATAGGGGGGGGGCCCTCTGTGTGATACTCAGACTGCTGTGGGGTACAGGACCTCTCTGAAGCTCAGGGCTCACTGGTCCCTACTCTGATCCCTCCTTTCCCAGGTCTTGGCTGTGCACTGGGGCCCAAGGGGCCCAGAGCTGGACCCGGGACCTCGACCCAGAGATCAGAACCCAAGTGTCCCAAGGATGTTTCCACTAAAGCCCACCATGTAGGGTCCCTCAGGTGAGGTCCCCCCAGTGCCATGAGCAGCATCTGACACATGTCAACGATATCTCCCCCAACTTTGTGAACCAGAGACCCTGGGGAGGGGCCCAGCAACTCTCCCTACATTCTCATTCTCATCTCAAGGATAGCTGTGCTAGGCTGCAGAGCATTCTGGGAAGGCGGAAGGCATGAGTCTGTCACTGGGCACTGAACCTAGATCTAGCACTGAACTACATCCTCAGCTCTTTTTGTTTTTCCTAAGTTCGTTAAGCCACTGAGTTCCCCAGATGGGGTGCAACTTTGTGATCCCCTTGCCTCAGTCTTCTACAGTGTGTGGTAAAAGCAGTCTCAACTCAAAGGCCCAAGCTTCATCAAGCCATTGGCCATCTCTGTCATACCTCACAGAGTCTGAGAGTCCCACTTCATGCAATCACATTTCTAAGGACAAAGGGGGGTGCACCGTGGCCTTCATAATCTGAGGTCAAACCCATCCTTGCAGGTGTCCTGCCTGGCTGCTCTGGGGACCCTAAATCTCTCCTGACAAGCCAATACTGTTCTAGGCAGCGGCAGGGCTGCGTGACGAGTGGAGGTCTCTGCCGTCAGGGCCCTCTGTCCTAGCAGGTCCTCGGTGACAAAGCAGCGCAACCTCCCACTTCATAAGCACTGGAGGAAAAACGAGATGCAGAATTCAGAACTTTGGCCATTAGTAACATCTCTTTGGAGGATATTTGGAAAAGGCAGGAAGTGCTTGAAGTCTGCTTTCCTCATGTATTATTTTCCTTTTCCTGTGGATAGCTGAGAACCTATCGAGTATTAGGCCCTTAATGTGCATTCAGCATGCATGGCAGACATGGCGCAGACTGCACCCCCTGGAGGCTACAGTGAGAGGTGAGAGGCAGAAGTGCTCAAAGGGGGCCTGTGGGCACCTCTGCTGCTGCTTGGATGTGACAGCCTATTGGGGTGTCCCTGGGCTGCACAGGGCTGTCAGCCTGTTGGCAGCATGCTTACTGAAATTCCTGCCACAAGTATTTACGGAAACAAACGGCCCGTTTAAATGGGCCTCTCAGAACCCTAAAAATAATTCACTTGAGAAAGTGCTGTGCTTCTAATTTGGACAGGAGAAGAAATACCGAAGCAGCTGGGAGTCTGGGTAGTGATGTGAAAATGTGCGGCAGACACAGACGTGTCCTGCAAGTCTCTGCAGCCTCGAGAGGAGACAAACCCCAGGAGCGTGTGTGTTAGCCGCTCTTCGCTGTGTGGGAATTTCCCACGGTGTGAGTCCTGTGTTCTTCAACATACAGCATGATACCAGGCCATGAACACCTTGCTTAAATTGAAGAAAAGTAATTTCTCCAACAAGTAGAACTTACAGAAAAGGAGCAGCTTCAAAATCTACACAAAGCCAACTCAAACTAAAGAAAATTCACATTGGACAGGCAGACAACGGCTCGATGCTGAGACGCAGTCAGATGCCACGTGGCCCGGCCTGGCAGGCAGCTCGCAGAGGGCACCTGAGGGTGGTGGTGCCGTGGAGACCCGACCTGCACAGGGCACTCATGACGGGACCACGGGGAGGGCAGGGCCCAGCGCTCTGGTGGGTGGGGCCAGCTTTCAGGACTGTCACAACGGTGATGAGGGGGAGAGCTCAGACGACTCACCTCACCACAGGGTCGCTGAGATCATTGTAAACATTGATGCGTCCAACGAACCTGCAAGCGGACAGCCAGTCAGGGCCGCACCAGCAGCACCACCACACAGGTAGCCTCCTTGGGGCGGCGCTGATATGTGGACACCTGCCCACTTGCCTCGCTCCGCTTCTGTTCCCCCAACCCCTGGTGTGACGCGTACCAGTTTACAAACAGTTCCCTCAACACAAAGAGGCCTCTTTTCTGCAACAGATTTAATTGCATTAAGGCTCTTTAATTATAAAAAAAGGGCAGATTTGGACAAAGTTGGTGTGTTAACATGCCTGACATCATCACATTCCTATTGGGCTGAACTGAGCACTGGCTACACCTATCCACACGAGGTTCACGTACTAACAGACAGGGCCCACACACATCCACATGAGCCCACCTCCTCACAGACAGGGCCCACACGCATCCACATGAGCCCACCTCCCCACAGACAGGGCCACACGCATCCACATGAACCCGCCTCCTCACAGACAGGGCCCACACGCATCC
>PVIR01019517.1:0-31862 GCA_004026965.1 Petromus typicus
GGCAAGGCAGGATGTGCTCCACCGTCACATCCTATTCTTCCCCAGAGAAGGAGTATCTCTTAGAACTTTTATAAATGTGATAGACCTGTCAAAAATTCAGGAAGTCAGTTCCATAGGTTATGAAACTCACTTAACAGCTTTTATATCTCTGAGAAACCTTTTGCTTTCTTAAGCTGCGTGGTAGATCAGTTGCAAAAATAGCCACAATTCTGCAGTCCCCTCTGTATGTAATGTGACTGGAGCTCTTTCAAGCAAGAAGAACTATTGTTTTCCAATCCTTGATATGGGCTGGATGTTCAGGCTGATGCAGTGCAGCAGAAATGAACACATGTCAGTTCTAAGACTAAGGCACAAGAAGTTAAAGCCTCTCTCTCTCTCTCTCTCTCTCTCTCTCTCTCTCCCTCTCTCTCTCTCTCATAAGCTCTGGCTGCTCTTTGGGACTGTGAGACACACACAGCACAGTTACCACCTGCCATCCTACCAAAGAGATAATTTTGAGACAAGTGAACGAGGCCATCCCAGGGCACCAAGCTCTACCCAACCTCAACATGTTGAGACTGGCCCACTTTGTCAAGACAGAATTGCCCAGAATCCTACAGATAAGTAGGCAAAAATAAGAACCTGCTATCTGAAGTAACTTATACTTGACTTGGTTTGTTATGAAGTGAAACTAACAGATACAAAGTCCACAAATAATATTATTGATCACAGCCACATCTCCTTATATGTGTTCCACTCCTGCAAATAACTTTACCAGTTATCTCCCAACACTGAAAGAGTGTTTTGTTTTGTTTTTTTAAGATTTGTAAAATCCGGTAAGATCCTTGGCTAATGTGGTAAGTCTTCCCTCAGAAGAGAGATAACAGCAAATTCCTCTCACAGATGAATGTTTAGTCCAGTAAGGGCCAGTGAAGACATAATTCCTGGCCTGAGAAAGTCACCTGAACAAGGTACACAAAGCTTCTCTTATCCTCCTCAGGCACAAAAATTACTGACTTCCTCATTTTTCCTTAAAGGTAATGATCAGATGGCTGGGTGATAAGGAATGGGAGAAATAGCGCAAAAGCAGAAGTAAATGTGTTTGGTCAGACTCACACTTGTCCTTCACTGTTTATTTACAGGACAGGGGAAACTGTATAGGGAATGAACAAGACAAGGACTTCTTCTGTCAGGGTCATCTAGCCCAAGACGGGCCCTCACCTGCCCCTCGTTCCTCCTCCACTTCCTCTTTTCTCTGTCTTCTCATCCGCTCCTCCCCTTCTCCTACTTTTCCTCTGCTGCTCCTTTTATCCTTCTCCTCCATCTCCTCCACATTCTTCCTCTTTTTGCAGTCCCCATTGTCCTTTTTCGTTTCTCCTCAACCTCTTTTCCTCTTCTCCTCGCCCTCGTCTCCCCCCTTCTTCCTCTTCACAGCATCACTTTCATCTTCCCCTCGTCTCTTCCTCCTCAGCCATGTCTTTTTTTGTTCTGCACCTTCTGTCTTCACCTAGCTCTTCTCCTTCATCTCTCTTCTCTTTCCTCTCGCTCCTCCTTTTCTTCACCCCTGCCATTCTGTTCTCTCTCTTCTTTTCACAAGACCATAGAAAAGACCCTTCTCTCTTTGGAAGAACCATTTCTCCCGTGTTCTCAGAATTTAAGGAAAACTAGAGTAAAGCCCAGAAGACAAGTCTCTCTGGTAATCTAGACAAGGGCGGGCAGAGGACATTGTCCACATGGTCCTTAGAAGTGGAAGGCAGAAGTAGTAGTTTCAGTCCAGGATGCTTGTGTTCTCCTAAGAACATGTACAATCTTGATAACTCCTTTTCCACACCTACACCAACCTAAAGAAGTTTTCAAGGATTCCACTGCAGGATGAAAGACGGAACATCAGGAAGCTCTTCAACACAAAAAGAGAAGCACAGGTAGGCTGGTTTACTTCAAAAGCTGATTCTGACTATTTGTTGGGACAGGGGGAATGGCACCAGTGATATAGAAGATATGGAAGTCTTGATGAAATTTCATCTGTTAATATTCTTGTAAGAAGTATCGGGGAGTGACTAGAGCATCCAAGGGAGGACTCTATGTGGCACAAGTTAATATTCTTGCAAGAAGTATTAGGGGTGACTAGAGCATCCAAGGGAGGACTCTATGTAGCATAAAAGTATCAACCATAAACTGATTATAAAATGGGAACTACGAGACGTAAGAAAAAATACTGCAGTCTTCCTCTAAATAGAAATATTTTTTGAAGATGGAAATCTTCCTCCTCAAATCTACAATCCGTCTACAACCCTTAACATAATCAGAATTCTTAGTTTAAGAACTCCACATCCTGGCCCTTGCACAGTCCTGCCAACCTCACATCTTTATACTCTCCTGCTTGTAAATGACCTTCCACTCATGGTAACACCATGGCCATGCTGGTTTAACTTGTTCCTCTAGATACTTTAAACTTATTTTTTCTATCTGGACTTTCCAGGTCCTTTTCCTAACCGATCTCCAGAAGTGAACTTTAGTGTCTCCTCCTGCAAAAGTTAGGACGTTTGCATGGTTGTTATTTCTAAGATGGTGTAGGGGAAGGGCGGACCCTTGGTGCCCACACAGAAATAAAGAGAGGTAATTGGGTGCTATTGCTGCCCTGGGTAAAAGCAGAGGGTGAGGCAACCTACCTGGGGAAGAACCAGTGGAGAAGTGACCAGGCCATGATCAAGAAGCTTGTCCTGAAGGAATCTTCTTCTATCCCACTACTCGAGACCCCAACAAGATAAAGGAGGGGGACCTCTGTTCATTTCAATTAGACCTCTGACATCACTGAAGGACAGAACCTCCAGAGGGGTGATGGGAAACGAACGGCATTGACTGATTGTCAGAACTCACAGCAATGTTATTCTCTGGTGGAGGCCCATCTTCATGAGCGCATCTGACTTCAGCTTTGGTTTAAAGCACCCAGCTACCAACTTTCATCTCACCAGCTTGGTTAGCAAAAACAAACTGCTCTCAAGTCAATCACAGTGTGATTTTTTGATGAGCAGATAATCCGCTCAGTAATCAACCTACCTTTGACAGAACGGAAGCCAAAGCCCAGATTGGACGCCTATTTCCTAATACCCTCTATTCTCTTTGCACATCAGTTCCTTCATTTGCGCCACAAGGGTAATAAAGCACCTCAGCTATAGCAGGTTTTGAAGAAATAAAGAGGACATCTATAGTCTCTGGGGCACACAGCAGACCTACCTGAGTATCTGTTAAGGCAGCTACGATTAAGACGACTTGTTATGACATCATCAGTCTGCTGCCCTTGTTTCATCCTTGGGCTGTGTTGACTGACAGGGAAACAGCGCAAGTAGGGAAAGGAATAGACAGTGCTCATTGTACACCTCATACTCGAAATAGGTTTAAACGTAATTAGCACATTTTGGGCAGCTTGACAGGATGTTTCTGTTTGCTTGTTTGTATTTCCTGCTTCCTTGTCTCTTGAAATGGTTCGTATTTCCTGGTGATTTGGTGTACGCAAATGTCTCCCATTGACAGGCAAGTCAGAAAACACAATCTTACAGCTCAGGTACTAGTTCGTTGATTCCGAGTCTTTGTAGGATGCTCGACAGGGATTTTATCGTGATGTAAAACTCTGCATCCTCTTCTCCCCGTTAGCCTACCAGTGTTCCAGTCTCACACAACATGCCCTGGTGCATTCAGATAACAGAGCTCTAATGTTCCTCATGGCTCTGCATCAAAGCTGGTCACTGCACCATCAGCACATGTGACCAAGAGGACTAGTTCGACGACACTGACACACTCGCCACACAGTACAGACAGCAGAGTCCCAAAGCTAGAGACTGGGAATATTGGACAATGTAACATCAAAATCCCATCCACACGTACTGCTCATGGGTAGGGACAAACACTGCCTGGCACATTAAATGAATGGATGAATGGTTTATCATCATTAATAATGATTAACCATAATGATTAAATGATTGAGTCAATAAAAGTCTCTCTATTGTGAAATAATAGAGGAATCCATGTTAGTTCCTTTTTTTGGAAGTGGAATTTTCAAAAACAACCAAATCTGAAGAAAACTGGCTAGAAGACATGAATGTATGGCAAAACCCCGCAGATATTTATTCAACTGCTGACGATGTGACAAATGAAAATGTGACAAACTCAGGTGAAGGGATAATGGCTTGGTTACTGAAAACTGAACATTTCTAGAGATTTGACTGAATTTCAACCAGTTCTTGACTATCAGCACAAACTAGATTATTGTTTTCAAGATTCTAACAAATAACATTTAGCCCATAATATTTAGACTATAACCTGCAATGAAAGGTGATATAATACTAGGGATACAAGCTGATGAGGCCACCATAAGAAAGAATGAGACTGCTTCAAACCTGAGGGCACAGGATGGGTGTTGTAGAAGAGGCACTTATGGTAGACCTTAAGGTAAAGGCAGGGTTGGACACCACACAATCTGGGATGAGAAAACTGTAGGAGAAAATATTCAGCAATACAGAAGAACAGAACAGTGTTTTTATCAAGGGCATCCTAAGGAGCCCTTTGCAGAAAATAACCCAGGAATCAACACCCCTGGACTACTGAGTCGGAGTGCCTGTGGATCTGAACTCTAAAAGACATGGAAATCATTCTAGTGGCTACAGTTTTTGAAAGTCATTTCCAAGAATATCAAGTTTACCATTTAATTTCATCCTCTCAGATGAAATCAGAGATTTCTCACATATCAAGCAGAGTAGTCACAGGTGCCCCATTTCATGGCTAGGTATGTTGAGGATTGAGGAGGTAAAGTAATTTGTCCAAGGTTACCCAACCTATAAGCCAAAAAGCTGCAAACCAAATACTAAACATCAAAGTTTTACTTTTACCCATTAACTTCTTTAAGAAAGCTCCTGGACAGGGTACAAGAGAGGAGCTACTAGAAGTGACTTTGAAAGAGTATATTTTGATAATAGTAGGAATAGAGATCGATAAAGACAACGATACTGTTTTATATCTGTAAAAAGGAAGAAGGAACACTCCACTCTGGCTGCAGCAGACTTTATCAGGAGGCTCTGATGAATGAGCAAAGGCCCAACTGAGCTCCCCTAATAGATGCCTCTTGTATCATCAGGATTCATCTCCGCAGTCCTCTGTGGCACCGTGTCCGGACAGCAGTGTTGGTTCGGCTCTGACTTTGATTAGGTTCATCTGTTTTTAAATTAGAAGGTCAATAAGTACAGGCATCCAGGAAAACAACCTATGCGATCAGGAGATGGAGTTAAAGTGGCTACTAAACCATCCAATCAGCTGAGAAGTAGATGCAAACTCTGAGGCTGAGCATTCTGTGTGTGTACCCAGGTAAACTGGGATGATGAAAACATCCAACGTCAAACATCCAAGGTCAAGGTTGTGAAAGGCCAAGGGGATAGACTTCCTCAGGGTTCCAAAGCTCCACCTGGATCCCACACATCCTGGCCATGTCATCACAAAGTTCAGATAAGGAAGCTCACACAATAAGGTCTGGTCAGTCAGAGGTCACTCTTATCCTCTGGCATGCTTAGGCTCACTGCTCACAGGGAACTTCTAAAGGACACCTGGGACACCTAACAGGAATAGCACCACTCATCCAGCCACCCTGATTTCTATGTTCTCTCGTACCCCTTTTTGTTTTTTTTCAGCACTGGGGATTGAACCTAGAGCTTTCATACTGAGCTATATCCCCAAGCCTTTTGGTTACCTTCTGCCAAAGAGAACCTCACTAAGTTCCTAAGTTGTCCAGCCTGGACTTGAACTTGAAAGCCTCTGTTTCCTAAACACTGAGATTACAGGTGTATACTATTCCACCTCGCTACCTTCTCTCTCCTCGTGGCTCTTGATGCTATGCAACACTATAATACCTCTTTCTTTGTTCTATTGTTTGCCTTCTTTCCACCAGACAATAATGCCACATGGTTTAAGACCTTGATCCTTCATTTCTCCAACATCTAGGATGTGCCTATTACATCAGAGACTTTGTATAAATATTTGTTGAATGAGAGAAAAACGTGCTGGCACAAAATCATCCTTTCCTCCAGAGGAGCGATTTCATTCTGTTTGTGCCTTTGCTTGGCGATGCCATTTGAAATGAAAACTCTCTTGTCCGTATTTATGGGATATGGTCTGAGATTTCTGCACATACAGTATCCTGATCAAATCAGGCTCATTAAGCATTTTCATGTCTTTATCTTTTGTTTATGTCTGAAGGTTTCAAGTTCCTTTCTTGTAAATAATAATGATAATAGTAATAATAAGTATGTGTCTCAAGAAAAATTTAAAAATATATTCTTTCTATTTAATCTTTCAGCAGCTTTCTTCTCAGCCCTAAAATAGCATGCAAATGTAACAACGTGGCTTCCAGGACCTGTCCCCGCACCTGCTCGGCCTGGAATGCTTTCCTTTCCTGTTCCTCACCGGCTTCTTTCCTAGGCTTCCTTCCACTCTCAGTTTCAACATGATTTCCTGTGGCTGCTTTTCCTCACTCCTCAGGCCCAGGGCCCCTCTCCCGTGCTTCTGCAGCCCCCACCTTCCACCTTCTGTTCCATTTGCACGTGCAACATTTGTTCAGTGCTTGTCTTCCCCACAGATCCCACTTTGTGAACTCCACACACGCAAGCCTGGGTCTTTTCTCCTGACAGCTGAATTCCCAGCACTCAGTATAGCTCCAGAGAGAATTGGTGCTCAATAAGTATTACTTCTGTGAATAAATACATGCACACACAGCACAGTCCAGGGGTCACCTCTCACTGAAATTACCTTCAAACACAGAACGCACATAGACCTCCACTTCCGGAGATGCTGTTGCAGGAAGGAAGATTTTATATCTCAGGGCTGCCAACAGAGTCTAGTTCAACCCCATTTATTCTCTAAGTCAGACCCTCCCTGAGCAGATCAAGTCTTTTTCCTCTCATCTCAAGCCCCTGGCCTTGACCCCAGGAGTCCAGGCGATTACCGAGTTCACCCTCTAAATGACAAACACATTAGGGATTTGGCTCATGTGCAAATATATTATTCAAGCTCCTAGCTAAGAAGCAATATGTCTGTTCCTGGAGGTGAAAAATTTGCAACTACCTCAGCATCTAGAAAGCCTGCACAATTTGAAGCAATATACAGAATTGTGCTGAAACTGCAAAGCCAGGAGGCCAGAGGGAAGAGGTCACGCTGGCTGTATATTCATAGAGAGGCCCACAGCTGGCCTAGAGGCCACAAGGGAGGAAGAGAGGGGCTGAGTAGGGAAGAAAAGCACATAGAGACTTTTTATTGCTTTTCTCTAATTACAAAAATTATACACATACACAAAAATATTCCATAATTAACCATCCAGAGAAAATGACTTATAAACATTTAGCTATATGGCCTTTTGATACCAAAAAAGATGGACTTGAGGCTGCCCTTATTAGTTAATGGTTAGCTTCCTTACTGTAACAGTGCAGCCTGGTGACAGGCTGGTGGTATGCAGGAGGCATGAGCTGAGAACATGGGCTTGGTAATCAGACAGTCCTGCCTTCTCTAGCTGAACTGTGTACTAATGTAGCAGCTCATGCAAGATGCTTACGCCTCAAGCTCCTCATCTGTACACTGGGGACCATAGCAGAATTGGTTTCTCCATGAGAATTCAATGCAGTAAAATATATTGGTTGTAAACATGAGTCCAGTGCATAATAGATATTCAAGTGGCTGTCACGATTATTGCCCAAATATAGAATATTGCTTTGAGATCAGCACCTATTAGGTAAAAATTATTCTAGTGAATGGATTTCAAGAATCTCCTATTACTGCATATACGGACATAGAGATCAGTGTTGTCTTTTTTCCCCTCTATTGCCTGAAGCTGTGGAATGAGTAGTCAGGCTAAGGATCCCAAGGGGGGAAAAGAACAAAGAGTCTGGATGGCTCCCCATGGATGCACTGGCAGAACAGGAGGTGGTACCAATCACTGCCAGATGGGTACCCAAGGAAGGGGGTGCAGCTGGACTCATTCAAAGTAGGATAAACAAATTTTCTTCATTCTTATACTAACTGATCAAATTGTTTTGCTGAAGACAAGAATACTATAACAACCTACAACAACCAGTGGGATATTTTCGAATGTAACGCAGATGTCCTGCTCCCTTTAAATCAAAATTCCTCCCTTGTATCTGCCTACAAAGTCTAGCATAAGACCTGGTGCCTCTCTATCTGATTTTACCAGCTATCTCTTTTCTTCACTCACCACCCTCTAGCCATGCTACCCTGTTCCCTAGTCTTTAAATCTAGAACATTCATTTTTGCCTCTATGTGCCTTTGCCTGGAATACATTCCCTGGAACCTTGCGCGATGATCAAATTTATGATTCTGGTCTTTTTCCCTTCTTTGTAAAGTTTTCTGTGAGCAGTCAGTCTAAAACAGCTCCCCTCCATACCACCACTACCCCTAACTGTCCTCTAAGTCCTTACATGCTTTGCCTCTCTTCATAGGATTTACCTCTCTGAATCCATACATGTGTTTGTTTATTGTCAGTCATCTCTACTGGAGCATAAGCTATGCCCATGTCTGCCTGCTCATCAATGTGACCCTTGCACTTGGGACAGTGCTTGGAAAATAGTAAATACACTTTGTGTACTTCAAGAATTTATGAATGAATCTCTTCTCTGACTTGAGATAATGAGACTAACAGCCTTCTATGGAGTAAAAGAAATCTACACATTTCTCGCCCCCAGATGCAATGGTCACAATATTTTGTTCCCCTAAAATTCATGTTGAAACATACTCTTTAATGGAGTGGTACTAAGAGCTAAGGCCTTTTGGGTATGATTGGGTCATGAAGGAATCAACTTTTTAGATAAGATTGGTGCCCCCATAAAAGAGGCCTGAGGGAGATTGTTTCCATCTTCCACCGTGTGAGGACACACTGAGAAGTCTATTTCCCAGGAGGGAGCCCTCACCAGCAGCCAACCACACTGGCATCCCAGGCTAGGACCTTCCAGACTTCATAACTGAAGGAAATAAAACTTTGGTTATTTTTAAGCTACCCAGGGTATTGTATTTGTTACAACATCAGAAATGGACTAACACAATAATGTGCTGGGGTAGTTAAGAATAAAAACTAAAGAATTCTTTGGAATGATGGTACCATTGACTCCCACATGTAAGATTTCTTGAGCAAGTTCTTCAACCTCTCTATGCCTCAGCTTCTAATCTATAAAATGTAAATGACAATGTTGCCTACCTTATAGGTTGCTGTAAGATTAAATAAGGTAACAGAAGTGAATTGCTTAGCAGAGTATTTGGCACCTAAGAAGCCCTTGATAAAATGTTTTCCTTTTTACTCATCAACTAACTCCTTGAATTATTCTCTTTCCATTAACCATTTCAGTTACTCATACAAATATTGATCCACTTATCTGTCCCTTGTTCAGTGAGCTGTTCTTTCTTCCATGGTTCATGCTTCTATCTATCCACTGGAATCCACTGGAACTATCAAACCTCACACATCCATGTAGTTATCCACTTAGAGTCTAAACAAACACTTAGAAAGATTTTTTTTTTTTTAGCAAGCTTATGGTGAGCAACCCTGAGCCAACAGTAGGAAAGAAGAGAAGACAAAGTCTGAATACTATCAGCATTTACACACCCATATTTATTCTAATTATGTCTGCAAGGAACTCCTGATGCCTTTCATTACCCAAACCTTCTCCCCATCCTCATCAAGGACACTGGCCCAATGCCTCAGTGTCTGTCCTTCCATCTCTGAAGCCATGGGTCGCTTTTCCTGTCTCAGTGTGCACCAGTATTCGGTGTGTAAACAGAGCCCATCCACTCCTCTGGGCCAGGTATCCCGTGCTGCCCTAACTTGGGATGCTGCTGCCATCTCCTTATCTAACTCATGCTGGGTCAGAACCGTTCCCCATTCTGGTGCCTAGCATATGTGGTGCTGAGGCCACTTTCCCCACCCCATCCAGCAGTTATCCTTATAGTCCCATTCTTTTCAAGTTCCTAAGGTGGGAAGCCAAACAGGGCCTAGAAATGATTGTGAAAATAGTCATGTTAATGAAGACAGTAATGAAAGTAATGTGAATTTGACTCCTACAGCATGCAGAATGTGAAGAACGATACTCAGACATATTAACAACTGGAATAACCCATCTAGTCAGAATGGATGCTAGCTGCCAGTAATCAGCACAGCCATGCCAATGCCTACCAGCTGCACATTGATCTTTTTAGGCTTGTGTATCTATTGATCAAATTTCTCATTAAGTTGGTGATAAAGTAATACAAACTGGCCTTGAACTCACTATGTAGCTCATGCTAGCCTTGAACCCAGGGCAATACTCCTGTCTTAGCCTCCTGAGTGATGGAATTACAGGTGTGCACCACCACCCTTGGCTTGGCAAGGATTTGTTTTATTTAGCAAGCATTCTAGTTCTGATGTTTCCATTTTTAAAAAATTTTAAAAAACCTTAAAAATCATAATAAAATGTTTAAAAATTGTATGCTAAATATACATATACCTTTCAACTCAATTTTCCAAGTTCTGTTTGCCCTCCCTGTTCAGAAACAACAACAGCAACAACAACAACACACAAACATTTTTTTCTGTTCCATTTGCAAGTTGTAGTCTCCATGATGGTTCACTCCTGTCCACTGCATCAAGCTTGCTGCCAGCTTCCGCCTGCCATGTAATACTATTTGCACAGCTCCTGACAGGGGACCCCTCACCCTACCTAGACAAGATCTAACCTGCATTTCTTGATCCAGTCCAGATGCCTCATGCTCACCTCACCTCCAAAACAGGCAAGTCCTCACCTTCAGCCCTACTAAGGGGATCTGACCTCCTCACATTGGGAGCAAGGAGGAGCTCTGTGTCAGAGGGCACCCAGCCTTGGGCTAGGGCTACCAGGACCTTATTTGCAAGGGAAGAATCCAATGAGATTCTCCCTTAGCAACTTAACCTAAGGGAAGAAGAAGAGGGGGAATCAAGAGCCACTATGAGGGCTACAGCCATGAGGAAGCAAAAGAAAAATGAGACAATTATGCAAAGGTAGGTCAGCAGAAAGACATGTCATAAGTCACTTTCTTCACCAATGGGACAACATACCCAACACAACAGCTTAGAGGAGGAGAGATTCGTTTGGAGCCACCGTTCAGAAAATTCAGTCCCTGTTTAGCTGGTTTAAACACAAAAACAGTATGGCAGAAGGGCCTGGGTAGAGGAGAGCCACTCACATCCTAACAGATAGGAAGCACAGATCAAAAGGAAGTGCCAGGGAGGAAGATAGGCCTTCAAGAACATGCTCCCCTAGTGATCAACCCTGCCTAGGCCCCACCTCCTAAGAAAGTCAGCTGCAGGATCTTTGTGATCTAATCACCTTCCACAAGCCCAGCCACGGAGCACATGAGGCTTCGGGGTGACACCCTCTCTCTATATTGCAACTAGCACCTGCTGAGTATTATATATGCTGAACACAGCACAGTCGTTAATCCATTTCCTGTCGGCAGCAGCAACGTATATAATATCATCTGTCCTACTGACATGGAGGCACAGACTAGCAATGTGATTCATGTGGGGTCACACAGCAAACAAGTGAAGGCCCCTGTGGTTGTCACCACTGTCCTGTAAGTTCTTGGTTCTTTCCCTGCACTTCGTGGGGCCTGCTGATCTGTTTTCTTTGGGTTTCTGTGATCCTTTTCAGAACACAGCAAAGCCTTCAGTTCCCCGGAGTTGATTTCTGTTCGGCTGACCTTGCCTGACATGTCAACGTATCTCTGCTTTTGTTCTGAGTTTCATGAAGAACAACACTGTTACCCGAATTGTGGCTGATTGCTTGGAAGTTTGCAAAAGAGCACTCAACACTTTTTCTGGGAAGCTAAAGATGATGCTGAAAGATTAATTATAAATGACCCATTGCCAAAAACTGGATATGCACAAACTGTTTTCTACAGTTTCCTTATTTAGACACCAACTTTATTATAACTATAAAAATATTAACAGGCTTTTTATATTTGCACCTGTTCTGTAAAAACAACACAGCCCAATTTGCCAGGGAAGATCCTAAGCTTCAAGAGTTTGACTCTTCCTACCACTGAGCTTTTCAGGGAATGATTACTTATTTGATTAGCAGGAGGGAGATTTTTCTTTTATCACATTTCAGTAACTAATTTTTAGAAAATTAGCATTCTTCAAAGTACACACAACGCAAATGACAGCAAACATAATTGAATCTCTCTCTCTCTGTTGATTTAGGAGGTACTTCTGAATGTCATTCCCCTTTATTCCAGACTATTAAAAAATCTGGATAATAAAATTAGCAAAAACATTACATTTGTTTGGTACAGCCCTCTAGGTAGAACATGATTGTGGGACGCAGCCCAAACATGAGTGTCACATTTAACTTGGGGGGGCTGCTTGTCAGAATCATGGAAATCACACTGCATGATGCACAGAGACACTCAGGCCCATTGTTCGGGGTCAGTGTCCCTCCACTGAGCTCGCCGTATTCCTCGCTCGGCTCTTCTGAGCAGCTAGCTCTGAACCTCTGGATTTTTCATATTTGGGAAGTAACAATTCCCCCCTACTGGCAGAACTTGAAGATTTGTAATTTGTATGTCATATTTATGACCATGTCTTGTGCTTCATAAATGGCACTTGTTATTAAGGAAATACCTTAGAGTATGAGAGAGGTCAAAATTCTGTTTTTCTGGGTAACTCCTAAATATTCTGACTTTACTTGCTTTCCTGGCAGTCAGAAAATCAACTCTACATCAAGATTCGCTTTCCCTACCCCCACTAGAGAAGACACAAAGAAGGGCAATTTCTGGCTCAAATGGAATCTCTAGTTTTTTTGGTTTGTTTTTTTTTTTTTTTTTGAGAAAACTCCACTCTTACCATGAGAAACAGGCAGGTAGAATCTGTGGAAGGGAAAGGGTACCTGGGAAAGGGGAAGAGGGAATTGTGGGACTGGAGAGGAGAGTAAGACATGATTAACATATAATATATATGGGTTCTAATTCCCCAAGTCAATGTAATTACCATGCATCACAAACACATATTAATAAAAAAATTTTTTCAACAGCAAAAGTAACAATAGCTATTTCTTCAGAAGAGCTGTAAAAGGTCAAAAAGCTCATGGAAAGATGCTTCACATCATTGGTCATCAGAGAGACGCCTAAGAAAACCCAAGAGATAAGGTTTCATACCCACGGGGATGGATGTAATTTTAAAACTGGAAATTATCAAATGGTGATGAGGAGGGTGAAAATGTGAAATCCTTTTATATGGCTGAGGAGAATGTAATATCATACAGGGAAGTGTGGAAGGAAGTCAAGAATTAAACATGGGGTGTAATAGTTGACATAGCAATTCCATTCCTAGCGACCTAGTGTAATAGTTGACATAGCAATTCCATTCCTAGCGACGTATCTGAGGAAATGGGAAATGCATATTCAAATAAAATCTTGGACACAAACATTCAGAGCAGCGTTATTCAAAACATTCTAAAAGTAGAAACTTCTCAAATGTCCATTGATGGATAAATGGGAACCACAAAATGTGACATTTCCAGACAATGAAATATTAATCAGCTGTTAAAAAGAACGGAGTGCTGATACAGGTTTTAACATGAACGGACGATGAAAAGATTTTATTATGTGAAAGAAACACAAACACAAAAGACAACCTAGTATGTGATTTCTTTTATATTAAATACAAATACAAAGTAGATTAATGGTTGCCAGAGGCCGGGGGAAGGAGAATAAGGTGAGGCTGTTGAATGGTTGTAGTATCATTTTGGGGTGAAGAAATGTCCTAGAGTTGGACAATAGGGATGTTTGCATATAGATCCAAATGTACTAAAAACCACTGAGTTCTACACTTTAAAGCAATTATAAAGATAAATTTTGTGTTACGTGAATTTTTGTTTCAATTAAAACACACACAAAAGAGAAAGCCCTTCAGGACACTGTAAGAACACGGTACAAGACAGAATGATTTGCTCTGGGCCCATCACAGAGGTCTAAGGAAGAACGGCTTTAGCATCCTTGTCAAGGTCCAGCGGAGGACTGTCAGGTGCCATCTTGCCCACACCTGTGGGTCTTGATGACCCCAGAAAGCAGAAGATGATGATCCAGGTGATGACTCCTCACCAGGTCACATTATCTCTCCAGGTGACCAGCAGGACAGTGACAATGGAGAGAGGTGGGGAAAACAATACACAGCCATCTGGGGAGCAGCTGAGAGAGCAGAGACAAGAAAACATTCTTTTCTTCCTTTTGTCTCCAAAGCCAGGTGACAGAGAATGGAAATGGGAAATGTAGATCAAAATGTAATTTTCTCTTACAAGCTGCAGCGAGGCCAGGGGCTGGGTAGGTATCCTGCCCTGGGGAACTACTCAGTCGGCAATAACTCACCGGCACCTCTGAACAAAAGCAGCGCTTATTAAAGGTCAAACGGAGCCAGCAGGGGAAGGTTGAGGGAAGCAATAAAGGGACACCAGAGAGAAGGGGCCATGGGGAAGGGCGGTTCTGATTAAGAACTTGTCCCAAGCAAGGCAGAGGCCGGTCACTCAAGACAGCAGGTGATGCCCCTGACACCCACTAGGGAGGACTAGGCTGGAAAATGCTGTCTTTGTCTCTGTGGCCCAAGATTTTCCCTGACTCCATTCAGAGATAACAGCAAATCAATGAAACACTGGCTTGTATAAGAAACCATTATCAGTGAACCAGAGAACAGCACTGGAGCTCCTTGCCTCTGTTCACTTGCCAGGGATGAGAGTGCATGGCTGGGGAATAATGAAGCTCTGGTGCATGGAGTTCATTAATTTAGGCATCCAGGTCTGATTTCACCACCACCACCACCACCACCATCATCATGATCACTTCTATGATCTGTCTAACAATCAGCACAGCTCACAGTTTTATTGAATTCCTTCAACAACCTCTATACAGTTGTTATTATGATGCCTACTTTACAGCCAGGAATACTGAGGTTCCGTTTGTCCATGTGCATCTCGGCTTTTATATTTTTCAAACATGAAGTGTTTTTAGTTTCATTTCAACACAAGGGCCCTCTTTCACAACTCTCCCTTGGGTTGCCATGGAAAGGCTGCTTATGATGCCTGAGAAGTATCTGCTTCTACTGAGCTTAGGGCTGCAGGAACCTTGTCTTCTGAGCCAAGGAAGAAAGTAATAATGTAGGAGGTGAAGAGGTAGTAGAGAGACAGTTCAGAAATGACTGTGTGTGTGTATGTGTGGGCATGTATATATGTTATTATACTCAGTTTTTGACTTTAGAAAATTCTAGAACTTTTATTTATTTAAACTCAGTATAAAATATACCACTGCTGTGTTTTAATGATTCCCTTCTGGCCCAGTGACATCTATGAGACTTAAACTTGTAAACAGCAGCTTTGCAAGGGCCACTGATGCTTCTGGTACCAAAATTACTGACTGTGGCCTCATTAGCTACTGCCAGTGTGCCTATCTTACCTAATGCATCTTTCCAGAACCTGGATCTCTTTGATTCTCTACCTCCATGCTTTCAATAAATCTGCAAGAACTTGCTCAACCTCAGGGAGGTGGATCCCAGAAACGTGGAGGTATTACATCAGGGCAACTATGGGGGACCTGAGCATGTACACAAATAAATGCCTTAGCATTTTGACCTCCAAGGCTTCAGACAGACTTCTGGGAGGCAGTCTTCACACTTCCCAGAGGCTCATTGTATGCAATGAGCCACATTGCATACAATAGTAGTCTGAAAACAATGAATTCTTTATTGCTTCTGGATCATTTCCTCATTTCATTCTCACCCTACTGTTCTCCTTCTGCTTCCCAGGGTCAACCATCATATAAACAAACTGCCAGCCCACAAGTACCCACATCCGGGGAAATCTAAAGTAGGTCCTCCACCATGATAGTTTAAAGGAATATAACTTCCTTGGTTGGTGGGTTTCTCAGGAGTCAAAGAAATAGACTCACTAGGTAGAGGATCTGTCCCAGACATGTGACCTTACTCTCAGTTGTGAAACACATTCAATGGTCTCTCTAAAGCTGCTGTCTTTGCACCAGATGCTGGAGTTTGAAATCTGCAGGAAGACTGTCAAGGAGGCCAGAAAGACATGGAATAGGAAAGAGCAAGGACAGGCCAGGACCCATAAGAAGCCATGCCAGTACTTGCTGATTTGACCTTGATGATGTCAGTCTCATCAGGGAAGAGTTGGTGCCCATTATGATTTAAATCTGAAATGTCTTCCAAGTGTCTCACATGGTTAGAAGATGGGCTTTTGCAAGGTAAATGGATCATGAGCACTCTGACTTCATCAGCGGACTAACCAACTGATGCAGTCATAACACAAAGGCAGTACTAGGAAGTAATGGAGACAGGAAGTGAGGTCTAGCTGAGGGGGGGTGGGCCAGGGTCGTGACTGAGGACTGTATTTGTTCCCTGCCCTTCCTCTCCTGTCTCCCGCTCTGTTTCCTGGCCTTTACAAGATGAGCAGCTTTGCTCCACAGCACCATTTCACCATGATGTTTCTGCATTGCCACAGGCCTTAAAGCAATGGACTTGACTGACTACGGACCAAAACATTTGAAACCAAGGGCTAATATAAATTTTTCTCTTTTACACTGTCTTTCTCAGGTATTTTGTTACAGTGCTGGAAATCTGATGAATAGAAGCACCTTGCATTATGGAGCCAAACATAAGCCTGGTCCAGGAGTCAGAGAAGTTGAAGGAGAACCCTTAAGAAGTCAGCCTACATCAACACATCTGAATCACAAGTGCTTTGTCTGGTCTGCAGAGCAAAAAGTAGTATGTCTGTTACTATATTTTCACCCTCCAAACTTTTTACAAAAATACTTCCAGGGGCTTTGGAAATGTACAGGGAGAAGGAGTCTAAGGATTGTGATGCACTTGGCCAAGCGGAATACTTCACAAAGTCATCATAGTAATTGAAGGATTCCTTGCATTCGAAGACATCCGAGTCAAGCAAGACTCCTCTTCAGGACTAGTTATACTTGGAAATATCTTATGATGAACATTATTAAAAAGAAAAATGGTTTAATCTTTGTTAACCACTAAAGACAGAGCCATCAAGTCGATACAATTGTGCACTCCAAAATTGCAGATTTCAATTAAAAAAAAAAAAAAGGACTATTCCACCACCCAGCTGAAGGGCACAGCACCATTCACATCAGAATCCACATGATTCTGTTGGGTCTTGTAGGTTTGTAACTTTCTTTTTTTTCTCTCCAAGATATTCTTTAGGATGTTTTGAAGTGTAGGTTTTGTATGCATGAAGCTTTTTAGATGTTCTTTGTCATGAAAGTATTTTATTTTCCCCTCAATTTTTAGAGATAATTTTGAAGGATAAATCAGTCTGCTTTGGAAGTTATCTTTCCTCTAAGGTTTGAAACACTTCACTCTAGGCTCTTCTTGCATTGAGTGTTTGGGTTGAAAATTCAGCTGTGATCCTGATGGGCTCCCCTTTGTAGATAATTTTTTTCTTCTCCTTGCCTGCTTTCAATATTTCATTCTTTATTTTAATATCTGGAACTTTTATAATTATATGCCTAGGTGTGGATTTTTGTATATTTAGGCCCTGTGGAGTTCTGTATGCTTCATGAATCTGCATGTCCAATTCTCTTTCTCTGTGAAGTTTTCTGTTATTATCTGTGTGAACAATTCTTTTATGTCTTTTGTATTGTCTCCTGCTTCCTCAGTGACTAATCAACCCTATGTTATTCTTCTTTTAATCATCTAGGAGCTGTTGAAGAGATTTCTCATGGTCTTTTGCCATTTTCCATAAATGATGTCTTTCCTGTTCATTGGCTGCGATCATGTCCTCTAAATCTGAGATTCAGTCTTCTGTGGTATTTATTCTACTGCACAAACTTTCATTTTCTTTTTTGATTGCCTGGGCCTCTATTTGCAGCTGTTTAAGAGGTTCCATTGTCTTTACTATCTAAGATTCTATCATATCCTTGATTTCCTCTTTAGCTTTGTTAATCACGCCGCTAATTATGCTCAGTATCTGTTTTCATCTCAAAAATTAGTTCTGATTTCCATTTTACTACATCTGTTTTGGTTACCATCTCAGAGAGTCCTGGTGATTGAGCTTCAGATTTTTCCATTTCCCTTCCCCCTATGTTATCCTGGGGTGAAGATCTTTACATCTGAGATTTTGAAGTTTTCCTCATCTGTGAGGTTTTGTCACTGCTTTTGTTCTTGGCTTTATACTTGTCCTGTTGTCTGTGTTATTTGTTGTAAGTCTCTTTCTTCCTAATATTTAGGTCCCTGAAGATATCAGTGTTTCCTAGGTTGTTCTTCTTGGGGCTATAACGGGTCCTAAACAACCCTAGTTCCAGCTCACCATATAAGGCACTCAAACAAAACAGATGGATCACCTTAGCTAAAAAGCACTAAGCATTAACAGTACCAAACATATCCCAAGAAAGGGCAACCTGGCAGTTGCTATTCTGACCCTTTCAACCTCATAAGCCAGAACTATGATCATAGGTCCAGACTTAAAATTAACCACGAATATATTTACACCATTCAGGCATCACCTTTTGGAACTAAAAAGTTTACCAGGGAGTTTGGTGGCAGAGAGATAGGAGAGGGAAATATTAGCAATAGGATTAGAGCATGTAATAAAATAGTAGAGGAACGAAGAACAGCAGCATAGACAAAAAGTAAAAAAAGAGAAAGGAAGAAAAAAAGAGAGGAAACAGGAGGGAAGAAAAAGAAAAGCAGCAACAAGAACAGTAAAAACACAAAACTAAATAAAACAAACAAACAAATAAAAACAAAATAGGTAAGATTGAATCCACTAACAGCAAGCTGTTGAAGTGGAGGAATTGTTGATTCCTGTATGGGATGAAACACCCAGTTTGAAGTTCATAGGTCACAGGGCAAGAGCTGTGAAGTTGCAGCCTTGAAAGTAGCTGGTGCCCTTTCCCCTGATACAAGTCCAGTGTCCTATAGCTTGACCCAGAAACTCACCAATGCCCAGGTTCTCAGGTCTTAGAGCAGGGGCCCACCCCCTTCAGTATGGTAGGAGTGGGGCTGGAACCAGGGTCCCAGTTGATTGCTGGAGTTCCAGAGCTGGAGGCCTTGGGGTTGCCAGTTCACTGCAGTAGAAGCGATCTTGGTGGATCCCAAAGGAGCTCGGAGACGTCTACTCCTGGTAGCACGGATCTTCGGTCCTGACAGGCAGTGGGCTGGGCTTCCTTGTGCAGGTCCTTAGTGCTCTCCCCTGAGCCCAGTTCTAGGTGTTTTAACACAGCCGTGGCTGTGGTTCCACGCGGTTCTGCTCCACACAACCAGCATGTGTCTTGCAGGCCAGCTGTGCTGGGGAACTGGTGCGATGGTCCCAGCAGGTTAGGCCACCCCTCCTCCTTTGGGGAGAGTGGAGGGGGAGCGGCTCTGTAGGTCGCTCTTTCTCTTTCTTTTGCTTTATTCAGTATTTGCTTCTGATCTCTTCAAGCTAGATTTGGTTTTTTTTTTTTTTTTTTTTCTCCCCAAACTGTGGTTTTCTGGCTTAAGAACAATTTACAGGGAGGCAGCAGTCTCCAGCTTTTACCATCCCACCATCTTCCCGATTGATGTGGGGGATAGCCCTATTTTTTAAAACAAGCCACACCCACCCGTAAGAGCTTTGGTTGGTGACGAGAGGGAAAAGTCTTAGAATAGATCTTCAGTCCGTCTGGTGTTGATTTGGAGACCAGCCAGACCTTGGCCAACAATCAAAAGATCTTTGTTAATGAGACTGAATTAATAAGAGGAGGAAAGCTGGAATTACAAGGGAGCAGTCTGGTGACTTTGGCACATAAAAGGGAGGGAAGAGACAGAGACCAAAGAGACCATCATCTGAGAGAAGGAGAAAAAGCATTTGAATCTGGAATTAACTAGGAAGCAGAGTTTTGAGGAGCAGAGAGGCAGAGGAGTTCTCTGTGAGCTTGTTGAGCCACTGGCTGATCAACAGCAACTTTCAATCAGCACCTTGTGAAAGGCCGCCACAAGTATTTTCATTAATGTGGCCCCAAGTGACTTTTGTTGAGGGCACTTTAAAGGATTCTAGAAACACTTAAGAAAAAAGAAAAAAAAAAAAAAACAGATGGGAACTGGTGCACACTGGCAGCATCCATTTCTTCCTCTTTCAGCAACATTTTGTTGACTTTTATGATTGAACAACTCTCCTCCAGCCTCACTCTTGGGCAACCCAACTCCAGACAAGGAAATTGAGGCTCTTAACCAGGTGAACTCACTTGCACACTACCATCCAGTCTGGTAAAGCATGAGTTAACCATTCTGTAAGTCCACCTCCAAGCAATGATGAATGGACCAGAGTGCAGGGTCAGGTAAGCTTTGGATAAAATTCCAGCCAAAACTGGAAACTTGCTTTCACCTTTGACCTCCCTTTTTTCTTCAATCAGAGTAAGCTCTTGCATAGGCCAAGCAAAGACCGGTCTGAGCTCATTAAATCACTAATTCTCTCCCTCCTACGCTGGCCATAACCTGGCCCCAGAGTCAGCAAATCCTGTTATCTATTTAATCTGATTTATGCCATGCTGCTATTTATTTTTGAAATTTTTTCCTTGTTGGATAATGGCATCCCTGAAAAGGCTCTATTGATTTCTCAACTGCAGGTTTATCGGGGCTGAGTCAGCCAGCCCTCCAACTGGAGTTCCATTCAGATCTTTATCTTGCCTCTTTTTAGCACGAAAGACCAAGTTTAGTTAAGACCATAGGGATGAGTCCTGAGGGTTGCATTCATACTCATAATGAAGCAAAATTAGAAAGTGCTTTAGACTTTAATGTTCCCTGTATTCACTGTGTCAAATTATACACAGAGGACAGAATGCAAAAACAGAGGTGAATCTGGTACTTTGCATACGCTTATAGTCAAGCCACACAACTTACAAAAGGGTAGAAAGCAGGTCAGAAAGCTAAACTGTGCCTGGATGCTGACATTATACACTTACCCTGAAGTGCTTGGTACTTCCAAGTCTGTGTTTCAACCCCAAATGGGAAAAATATCATCTACCTTCCCTACTGCATCACACTTAGCGAAGCCCAGAGTTTTACTGATACTTGAGAACAGATTATTATTACCCACACATCCCCAAGATTTACTCTTCGTACTGAAGGGAGTCTTAAAAATCTTACTTCCTCCTAGAAACTTTCCATCATTTTACATTCATTTATTCACTCAGAAAACATTCACTGAGCGTATACTGCAGCCATGAATTATTCCCGCCCTCCTGTATGCTCTACTCTTAGACACCTTGTCTGTAACTCCCATGCTGGGCAATTTGCATGCTCTGTCACATACCTTTTTGGCCCACCTTTCTGGTTCCAGCCATCAGTACAGCAAATTGACTGCATGTTGCTGTTTATTGATGGTACCTTGCATGAAAGACACCATAATTCTTGTTTTCTGGTCTAGGGTTTGATCCAAGAGCATTTGCAAAAGCGGAAATGTGTGTTGGAGCTAACACTCCTGGGAGCATGACCTTGACCCATAGTGGATGACAGTGGATAAATGACATTTTCCATCTTCCATTTTCAGGGCCCCATTTCTAAAGTATTTATTTTCTAGACAATTCTTAGAGTCTCTTTCGAGTATTAACCCCAGGTGCCACATTAGTAATTACATCAACAGTACACCTATGGCTTGGTTTTCTTTCCTCTATTTCACTTCTCCAATCCCTCTTCTTCTTTTCCCTGGCAGCTCACTGCAAACAAAACACCACATTCAAGTGCGTCTCTCAAGCTCTGCTTAAAGAGGAGAATGTGAGCTAAGACCTTCACTGTTTCTCATGGAGCCATAGAATGTGCAATCTCCACCGATAAAGCAGGAGTGACGTAAGCCCATCTTTCCAACCCCTGGCTCCAGTTGATTGGTCCAGGAGTGAATGACTGACAGGAAGTAAACCCAATCTCATTTTTCTCTATCCTTGAAATTCAGAATCCAGGCACGATTTCATCTCAGTGGAATGTTTACAGTGGAAAGCATTATAAAGTCTGGCCCAGAAACAGTCCTATGTCCAAGGGGTAGAGGAAACCAATTTGCAAAGAGAAGAAATAAAGAGCCACGTGGGAGAGCCAGAGGGAAACTGCTGGATTCCTGGTTACTTTCTAATTTTTGGTGCAAGGTCCTTATAAGCCCTTGCTCCTCTACTTGCTCCTCCTCAGTTCTTCTGTACATTCAATACATTTATTTTTACTACTTATACACCCTTGAGGGTATCTTGTTATACGCAAGCCAGTAGTTTGGAAATCAGGACATCTCATATACCAGACACTTAATAAGCTCTGCTTACACAAGAATATCTTAGAGTCTCTGCCTTCAAAAAACTTAGTATCTAACTTATTGATCCAGAAGACGTAGTGTTTCAGCATCTTACATTTCCTTTAAGAAATCCTTTGCATCCACAAGCTTTGTATGTTTCCCCATTCATAATGATTATTAATTGTCACATTCTTAACAGTTGCAGCTAGTGCCTAATCTTTCCTGTGCTCAGGACACTGTGCCAAATGCTTTGTGTGTGTCTGATTTTCCCTCTGAAATAGTTTATTTCTTTAATGTTAAGGATACAGCAGTAAATAAGAGCATTTCAAGTTAAGATAAGAGTCATAAAGGAAATAAGTCAGACAATGGGACAGAAAAAGCGAGTGAGTGAGGGGAAGTGGAAACTTTAGATAGGACAATATGGTGGGCAAGCAGGGGGCTCTACATTAATACTGAGACTTAGAGAAGAAGAATATAGATGTGCAAATACACAAAAGAATATTTGTGTGACTGACTTATTTCACTTAACATTATGTTCAAAAGTTACATTCACTGACCCAAGAATTCAAGTTTATCTTTCTTCATGGCAGAGTACTACTCCATTGTGTATAAATCCCACATTTTTCTTTTCTGTTCATCAGCTGAAGGACATATATTCTGTCCCCAAGATCTAGCCATTAGGAATTGTGCTGCTGTAGATATGAGTATGGATGGAGATAGACCCCTGTATTTTAACCCTTGGGGGAAAATAACTAGAGAAGGGATAGCTGGGTTGAATGGAATTTCAGTGTTGTTTTTTGAGGGATTACCATGCTGATTTCCAGGGACCGTACTAGTTTATATTCCTACCAGCAATGTAGAAAAGTTCATCTTCTCCACCCACCCCCACATCCTCAGCACCATTTGTTATTAGATTTCTCTGAAGACAGTCATTCTTTTAGCATAACATTATCGCAAAGTAGTTTAAATTTGCAGTTCTTTAATGGCCAGCGCTATTGAACATTTTTTCACATGTTTTTGGCCATTTGTACTTCTGGGAAGCATCTGCTCATTTAGGCCACTCAGTTTTTGGTTAGGTCCTTTATTTTTGGAAGTCTAATATGAAGTATATATAAGAATATAAGGATCAAAATAGATAAATAGGAAGTGGGGAGAGGTTCAGATGGTTCCTCAAATTACCTATCCCAGTTTCAAAAATGATTTATTAGTCATGCTAATTTGTTTCATTTATACTGCTAGTTTATCTTCATTCTTTGAAAAGAAAGTCTGGAGGTAATGTCTCTTTCTTCTCATAAGAGACCTTTTTTTTTTTATCAGTATCTTATACTCCAAGTAACTACTTTGAAAACAACAGTACCCTAGGTATTAGCCATTATCATTCTTTTATAATTTTGTTATGAAAATTTTGCTTTATTTTTTCACCAAATTAAAAAAACGCACACACACAAAGGAAGAGTGTTCTAGGCAGAGATGAGTGCAAAGGTCCTGAGACAGAAAAAGAATGAAAAAATTTTAAAAATGGCTGAGCTCCGAGAAAAAAAAATTTCCCTGAACCTAGAGTCACATCTGTGGTTCTCTGCTGCACAGTCAATTTTTTAAACTCACCACACAGTAGGCTTTAGAATATATTAATGTATTGGTGCCAGCAAGTAGCTAGGCACATAGTGAGTTGTTTTTTTTAATGAAATCTTTATTGGTACATTACATATACACATCATGACTGCACTCCACAACGCAAATTTGTACCAGTGTAACACACAACTTAATTCTCATTTTTTCCCTGTAGCGTTACCCACCCTACCACCACCCCCACAGTGAGTCTTTTGAAAACAGTCATTATTTTTTACTTCCTGGAGATATAAATTTATTCAGTCTGAGTTGAAAGCCAAACATTCTTATTTTATTTTGATTTTGAGATCTCCATGCTCCTCATACACAGAGGGTAGAGAGTCATGAGACTAGATGAATGCTGGTATAGTACAATTTGCAAAAAAACAAAAGCAAAAATAGGGAGTTATGATGGCTTGGGTACCTCTTGGGTCTTTTTCCAATTTCTTAGTTCCTAAAGCTGTGGTCTGTATCCAGGCAAAAGCCCCCCTAACATGGATTCCTGCAGATGGGTGAAAGAACTGGATGCATCCCATTCAGAAAGTGTTCCAATGTAAGAAACAGTGTCAGTGTTACCTGAGCTTCCCCTGGGCTGGGCCCCCATCTTTTTGCTTCTGGGCCATCCATCACCCCCATAAAGCAAGTGCTTTATCACACAGTAGAATATGTGTCTATGCATTTGTTCATTCACTCAAAGAATTTCATGGAGGTGAGAACCATGTCTTCATCCCCGTGGTTTCCCGTGCTTTCCCAGGCTTGACTCTGCATACCATTCACCCAGTCATTCTCTCTGACTGTACCCCAAGTGGTTTAGGTACCTTCATTGGGAGAGTCCTTTTATCATGGAAATTACTGTCCTGTATTTTAACTGTATTCGCATATCATTCCTTCCACAGTCCGAGGACTCAGTTTGCTGCTGTCCTCATTGATTTATTAATAAATTTAATTTAATCACCTGTATGTGACATATATTGCTGTAGACAGCAGGGATATGGAGAAAACAATGAAGAAACATGGACCTGTTCTTATGATGCTCGTGTCATAAGACATGTGAGAGGACCCTCGAGAAACCAACAAAACACACAGTGAGTCAGAGAGTGGTAAGCGCCACTGGTGAGCTGGAAAGACTGCGCAGTGGGGGTTTCTGCACAGGGGTGGTCTGACATCACCTTCCTTCTAAAAGCATCACACTAATCCCTGAGTTAAGAACAGGGAGCAGGAGGGACAGGCAGGTGCCAGAGGGTACAGTGTGGGGTTATTTGCATTAACCAGGTGAGAGTGATGATGGTTTGGAGCATGCAGCAGCAGGAGGAAGGGTGAGAAGATTGCCAGGCCCTGGATATGCTTTTTCCACAGTGGTACAAAGGCAGGATTGATGCACAATCAGTTGTATATAACAAAAATGCAACTTGACAAGGTTTAATGTATGTGTTCACTTATCAAAGTGTAACTTGTCTGCTTTCCAGGAAAAAGAATCGTTTCACCAGAGCTTCCTCCTTCCTAGTTTCTTTTCCTCCTCTTTGAACAACCCATCCCTGTGGTGTAGCATTCTAATTGCTAGAAAAGCTTCTGTCATCTCCCCCTCATCTCCTCAGCTTAGATGAATAAACCTGTACAGAAGTAAGTAAAATACCGGTCGAGATGCTCACCCTAGGAGGTCAAGAGATCAACCAATGTTTTGTCAAGGGAGCAGGATGAACAGAACATGGACCAAAAGACAAAATAATATATCGAAAGAAAACTCCTCCATGCAGTGGCGGAATTTTCCATATATTATCCACTCAAACATCGTCCTCCTTGCAAGGAAACCCACCCGACACCTGAGCACAGCAAGATAGAAATCTGAAGCTCCTCCATCATTTTTGCAGGTAACTTTGTAAAAACCCATTTCCTTCCACCAGCTTCTGTCTCTCAAGCTCCTGGGGAGCAGTGGTCAGCATTTACTTTAGTTTCCAGTATCAAACCATCAGCAAAACCAAGGTAATGAATATGCCTATCCCCAAAACATCTCCTGTGCCCTTGGCAGACCCTCTTCCCTCTATCCTTGCCAAGGCAAAAACTAATGTTTTTTCTATCACTGTACATTACTAGGAATCCTCTGGATTCTGTATACATAGCATCATACAGTAGTCTTTCATGTCTGACTTCTTTTACACGGCAAAGTTTTTTAAGATCCACTCATGCTGCTACACGCACTAGAAGTTCCTCTTGGAAAATACTCCATTGCATGGAGGTACAAGTTTGTTCATCCATTAACCCCTTGATGCAAATATGGGTTATTCTCCAGATTCTGTATATATTTCTGAGGTAGTGGTAAAAGAATTTGCCAGTGGAACAGCTATGATATACCACAGCAGTGGCATCATAGGTAACTCTATGCTTGTCTGCTTCAACAAATGGTAATGAAGAGGGGCCAGCTGCAGAAATGGGAGACACTGCAGGTCAAGGCAGGAGACCTCTCACTCCCAGCACTCTATCCAGCCGAGGGTGGGAGCTCAGTGGATGTTTGTAGAAAAAGAGATGAAGACAGCAAAACAAAAACATCTATAAATCTGGAATGCTGGTAATGTGAATGTTTTTTTTTTCATTTTTAAAAATCTTTATTGGTACATTAAATATACACATCATGATTGCACTCCATAATGGGGATTTGTACCAGTATAAGACACAACTTAATTCTCATTTTTTGGTAATGTGAATCTTGATCTTAAATCCAAACTATAGAGATCCTCCCTTTCTCACAGCAACTCCCTCCTCGCACTGCTGAAGCCAAGGAAGCCATAATCACAGAGCGACTCCTTGTACACAAAAGGGGTAGATGGAAGATTCAGTTAGAGCAGGGCCCCTTGTTCTCAAATGGCCTCTGCTCCTGGAACCACTGTTTTCCCCTCAGCGTGGGGCTGAATGCACAACTGTCCTCTTGGTTTCTGAACAATAAGCTTCCAAATTACACTCTGCCTGACAGATCCACCTGAGATCCATGAGCCCCTCCATGTCCTTCCTCCACCTCCAACCCTGGACTTCCCAGAGGCTCCCACTTGAAGTGTGTCTAACTGATACTTTGGTTGAGCCCCAATGGGAACTGTTGTTAAAATGCACACAAATCAATTTTTGCAAAGGATGAAAGACCCCCCCAAAAAAATAAATCAATACACAAAAACATAAATACAAACAGCAGAGGCAAGATGCCCAGCTTCAAAGAAAGGGAAACTTGCACAATCTTAAGAGAGTATCTATTTTCTAACAAATTGGTGTGATTACAACAGATGCAAATAAGCTAACACTGGCAAGACTCAGAGGCCACAGACAGGAATGTACTTTGCTGAAGGGACTAAGGGTGAGTGTGATGATCCTGGAGAAAGCTTAAGACATGCTCATAGTCTTTGATCCAAACAGTCTACTTGTAGGAATTGGTCCTGAGCAAATTTTTATGGGTATCTATGAAGATAATTATCCTGTAATGGCAAATGTCACTAGTGATCTCAACTTGTAGTAAATTATGACACTGCCCAATAATAGAAGAATAGATAAATACAGCGGGTACATTGAATTACAATGAATTATACAGTGATGAAAATGAACAGAGAAGCAGTGCATGTCATAACATGGATGAATCTTTCAAATATAACACTGAAGGGACATCCAGAGTGCATAAAATGTTAACAAAAAAGTAAGGAAACAAATTTTATGTGTATGGGGGGGTGGTAGGGTGGGTAGGGCTATGGGAAAAAATGAGAATTAAGTTGTGTCTTATACTGGTACAAATCCCCATTATGGAGTGCAATCATGATGTGTATATTTAACGTACCAATAAAGATTTAAAAAAAAAAAGAGTGCATAAAATGTGATTTCATCATCTAAGGTTGAAAATGGGCAAAATTAACTGTAATTTTAGGAGCATGAATAACAAATCATAAGACTTCAAAGAAAGCTAATGAAATTACTTCAACAGCAGCGTGATAATAGTTCACTTCTGAGTGGTGGAAGGAGGTGCATCCAAGGAACTTCTGGGGTCTGGGTGACATCCTGTTTCTTGTCCCAAGGTGAAGGTGCCCCACCTGCTATTGTTTCTTTATGCTGTGCCTTCCCATTCCTCATCTTTTCATTGCTAACCACAATCACATCAGGGGATGGGATTTTTTTCTTTCAAAGGGAATAAAGGAACTGTCTCCAAAGTTGATGGAAATCAACATTAGAGATACAGAGACCATGAGACAGAGAGAAGGAGAACAGATAATGCAGCCTGTTGAAGTTCTGCTCCATAAACTAATTAGTTAAATAAACTGTATCTTGGTTGGGGTAGTGATGACACAAAGGAAATAAATGCCAGACAGGTGGGGCCATTGACTGAGTCACAATGCACGCAGCTTCTGCTAAATGCTGAGGACTGTCCTAGACGTTGGGGTAGAATAGGAAATGACGCCATCTGGGCTTAAAACTCACAGAGTGGGGGAAAATGGTGTGATAATAGTGAAATCAGGCCACGTGGGATGGGGGATACAAGGACAATTTGAGGCCACAGAATTAAAAAAAAGGAAGAGAAAGAAAATAAATGAGAGCATTTCTTCTCTGAGCCACTATTTCTATTCTAGCCCAATTCGGCAGCAGTTAGTCACCATCTGTTAGCATAAAGACAAAATTGCTTCCTTCTTGATAGTAGGGCTGAGTTCAAGCACGTGTCCACGCAGCTACTGCCTCAAGGCTGCTAGCCATGGAGGAACCACTGGTCACTCTCTGGCCAAGAGAAGAGGGTGGGAGTATAGTTCAAACATGCTTTATGTTAGGAATATCCCAGCATCCACTTCAGGAGCTACAATGTTCATTTGCTATTATTATTAAACAACCACAACAGGGATGCTTATGTCATGCTGGTCCCTCCTCTATACGAGGGAGGCTTCCTGCTCTTCCTACTCTACTCACTCCAGAACCACTGCTGTGACATTTGATTACTTTGGAAGCCTCTCAGGATTAGCAAATCACCCTTCTGGGTATGCTGGGTGGGAGGCAGGCTTCGGGGCATTGTGTACAATCCCTTCACCCTCCTCACTAGTGCTATTCCTTCATTATCAAGAATTAAGAAGCTCTTTGCTGCGCAGAAGCTTTTTTAATAGAATGAGAGTCCACTGTTAGATTTCTTCTGCCAATTCTCATGCTATAGAGGTTTTGTTCAAGAAGTCTTTCCCTAAGCCAATATCTTCAAGAGTTTTACCTACCCTGTTTTAGCAGCAGGTTTAGAGTGTCTGTTTCAATATTTAAGTCTCTTATCCACTTTGATTTTAGCTTGGTACATGCTGAAAGAGATAGGTCTAACTTTAGTCTTTGGCAGGTTAAAACCTAGTTTTTCCAGAACCATTTGTTAAAGAGGCTATCTTTCCTGCACTGAGGATTTTGGGCTCCCTTGTCAAAGATAAGGTTACTCAGTGTATCTGTAGTTGTTTCTGTATTTTCTAGTCTACTCCATTGATCTTCAGGTCTGTTACTTTGCCAGTACTGTGTAGTTTTTATCACAGTGGCTTTATAATATTGTTTCAGGTTCAGGATTGTAACACCACTCACCATGTCCTTGTTGCTTAGAATTGCTTTTTTTTCTAGGCCTTTTGTGGTTCTAGATGAATACTTGGATTTTTTTCTCTAGATCTGTGAAATATGCTATTGGGACTTCAAGTTGGAATTGCATTGAATCCATAGAATAGTTGTGGGAGTATAGCCATTTTGATGAAATTGGTTCTTCCTACCCAGGAGCAAGGTATGTCTTCCCATTTTTTGATATCTTCTATCTCCTTTTTCAGAGTGCTGTAGTTTTCAGCATAGAGATCTTTTATCTCCTTTGTTAGATTGATTCCTAGATATTTTATTTGGGGGGTGCTATTGTGAAAGGGACTGACTCACCAATTTCTATCTCAGTGGGTCTGTTTGTGTATACAAAGGCTATTGATTTTTAAACATTGACCTTTTATCCAGCTACGCAACTAAATTTGGTGAGTAGGTCCAACAGTTTTTTAATTGAGTTTTTAGGATCCTTTAGATAATCATGTCATCAGCAAAAAATGACAACTTACCTTATTTTATTACCTACTTTATTCCCTTTCTTTCACTTGCCTAACTGCTATGGCTAGTATTTCCAGAACTATATTGAACAGAAGTGGTGAGAGAGGACATCGTTTTCTTGTTCCTGATCTTAGTGTGAAAGGTTTCAATTTCTGACCATTTAGTATGATGCTGGCTGACGGTTTCTCATAGATAGCTTTTATTAGTTTGAGATAGAGACCATCTATTTCAATTTTCTATAGGGTTTATGAACATAAATAAGTGTTGTATTTTGTCATACGCTTTTTCTGCATCAATTAAGATGACCATATGGTTTTTGTCCTTGAGTCTATTAATACAGTGTATAACATTTATTGATTTACGTATGTTGAACCATCCTTGCATCCCTGGGATGAATCCAACTTGGTCAGGGTGTATCATCTTTTCGAAGATTCTCTGTAATCTGTTTGCCAGTATCTTATTGAGGATTTTTATATCAATGTTCATTAGGGAAATTAGCCTATAGTTCTCTTTTTTGGTTGGGTCTTTCTTTGCTTTTGGAATCAAGGTAATGGTTGCTTCCAGAAATGAATTTGGGAGTACTGCTTTCCTTTCAATTTCAGTAAAAAGTTTAAGAAGTAGAGGCGCTAATTCTTCTTTAAAAGTTTTGTAGAATTCAGCAGTAAATCCATCAGGCCCAGGGCTTTCCTTTGTTGGCAGGTTTTTTTTATTAAATTTTCAATTTCACAGATTTATATTGAGGTATTTAACATTTCTATATCTTCTTTATTCAGCTTTGGGAGTTCATATGTGTCCAGAAATCTATCCATTTCTTCTATGTTTTCCATTTTATTAAAGTACAAATTTCGAAAGCTGGTGTATATTATCCTCTGGACTTCCTCTGGGTCGGTAGTAATTTCCCCCTTCTCATTCCTAATAGCACAGACATGAGCCTTTCCCCTCCTTTGTTTGATAAGACTGGCTAAGAGTCTATCAATTTTGTTCATCCTTTCAAAAAACCAACTCTTTGACTCATTGACTTTTTTGTATCATTCTTTGAATTTTTAAAAAACAAACAAACAAAAGAATTAAGCAGCTCTGCTCTGCCACAGTTCACCATAATGTATCTGCCTTGGAACCTGCTGATAATACATTGATGCACCCAGAACCATAAATCAAAGCAAACTTCTTCTTTTGGGTGTGGATATCGTGCCCCACTGATGGGGGAAAGCTGACTAACGCAAATGCTTTGAAAGTGAGGCAACCTGCTAGCCAGGAGGCAACATGACAGGACAGAATTGGAATGATTTTGAGTCACTTTGGTGACTGTTCTTCTATAAGTAATTGTAGAGCTTAGGAGGATCATCAAGCATTCTGAGGTTCTGGTAATAGGCAATGGAATTCCTGCTGTAATTGGGATTTATAGAGATGGTTTCCACCCTCTCCTTTTATGCTGAAATTGCTGGAAGGTGGTGAGAGTGGAGAGTAACAAAGTCTTCAGGTGCCATTGTGAAAGTGGAAGATGGATTTGATGTGATGCAGCAATTAAGATCTTTGATTAATTCCCAGCTGCACAAGGATGCATTACAGAGACAGCAGATTCCACTCCTCTGGGTATTTCCTTCACTCCTTTGTCAAATGATGCTTCTGCTGTCATCTATCAGATCCCTTTTCAGCCCACAGCTCTGTGGCTCATTCTTACATTCCTAAGAGTGGTGCCTTACTGTCAATGAGGCAGGATTTGGAAAGGTAAATGAAGCTTAGCAGGAAAGATTAGGAGCAAAGTGACACCTGAGAATGGAAGAGGAAAGTGTAAAGTTCTAGAAGCTTTCCAAGAGGAGTTCTAATAATCATCACCATGTATTAAGAAGTTAATACATTCTTGGGCTTGGGATGTAGATCAGTGGTACAGAGTCTGCCTGGCAAGTGATGAAAGGGCCTGAG